>JBAMJV010005840.1:22500-45000 GCA_037951105.1 Echinarachnius parma
CGGAAGTTTGGAGGTTTTCCCGCAAGATGAGTCCATGTTATTTATATGAAAAGTCAGATAAATCTGGCAAAATCAACGATTATTTTGAAGTTTCTACACACTTTTTTCATACTTTCTTCCTGCCAGTTTAGCGTAAAAATAAGCGTCAGGCGCAATGGTCTATTCATAGGTTTTGTGTTTGCGTTTATGAAGGATGAGTGCGCATATCTAGTACAAGCGCGCATTTAGAAATAGGTGCGCATTGTTTGCAGTGTGGCGCTCCATAAAAATTTAACCCGGGCTAAAGTGAACCTTTTGATGAGAATTCCACCCGAACCCTTTGATCCATCACACACTCACCAAGATCTTTTGCCCTGCCACCACTCTCTTGTAATTCAATGGGCTGCTTGGGAATATTCTGGATGTTCTATGGGACAAGTGCAAAATGGACACAGCATGGTTATAGAAAAATTATTACAATGAATCGAAACATGTGCAATATAAGGAAACATCTGCATTTACTCAGGGTTTGAAATTAGCACAGGCCCACATGGCCACTAACAATTATCTCCGGGCCACCAAACTTTCATTGATTGAATTTTGAATCCAAACATATCAATCATAAATATCTTCATAACAAAAGAGAAATTTAGAAAGGTGAAACCTGTTCCATGCTTCTATTGGAAATACAAATACTACAAGAGAACTCGTTGCGAACTGCTTGATTTACTGCTAAGTAAGTTTTTGTTGATTTTGACAATGTTGCTATTCCCTTTAAAGATTCCATGAGCAAAAGGATTTGCTTGACTTACCGGGTTCGATGACTGGATTCTACCAGAGGCAGCCGAGGTTTGCTCCCAACAAGTGTGGATGTAACCCTGTCAATATAAAAGGGACGCGTATACTTTTTGAAAGCATCAACTTTATTAACGAAATTCAGCAATATCAAAGGAGTTCGGTTACAAATAACTGACAAATAACTGTCAGTGCAGGGTAATTTCATTATGTACCAGTCATTTTGCCCTGACAAAGGTTCTGCTAGGATGGAAAGCTATAGTCTCATTCTTGACCCTCATAGTAAACAAATATACCATGCACTGAGAGCCTCTAGTTGAAATTATGGATTCCGAGGTGACAGGAAAAGCACTATGTTCTGAGGGTCGTAGACCCGAAGAACATAGTGCTTTTTCTGTCACCGAGGAATCCATAATTTCACTAGTGGATCGAAATGATATATTTGTTTTATATCCTTCGCATAATCATAATCATCGCCAAAATAAATGATTTCAATTAAATTTTTAAAAAATATAAAGAAAAACAAAACATTGATCATGGAAACATCACTGGACTGACTATGTTCTGTTTGTGACACTGACCCCCTTTGCGCAATAGTCCTAGCGCATTCATGGTTACGCGCCTTAACAACTAATGCGCACCCAAATGCAAAACGCGCGCATCAAAGTGAATAATTAACCTGCCCTACATACTACACACGTGTGATTGTATGGAGAAAATACATTACACATACAGCTAGTGCAGTGCACACCGCGGCCGATTGTTAAATGACGAATTAGTGTCACGACCACAGAAGGACAACAATGCACAATGTGCACCATTGTCGTAGTTTTTAAATTCGAATACCGCTACGTTATACATGAAATGCATCTCTAGAATATTCTTTGGAACTTATTGATATTCACGGGTGAAAATATGCTGTATTTCTTTTTAAATAACTCTTTGAGAAATCTCGTCGAGCATCTTTCGCAAGCTAAAACAAGACCTCTGCTCGCAGGGAAGTTTTATAACACGCATCTCTATGGGCTCAATATGATCACCCGGCGTCTATGACGTCATTCATGGAATAGCATTTACTATTCCATGAATGACGTCATGCATAGCACATTTTTCTCCATGGGCATTACTATGTTTGGTCACATGACGCTATGTAGACCAATCACTGAACAGGATTTCATTCATGTAGGATATAATAAAAACTATAGCCAAATATTACTTGCCTGATTGTCAGCCAACAAAATGTTGAAGGTCTTTCTTTGTACGGGGCTACCAAATCCTGCTTCAGGCTACCAGCATTTGTGACCGGCTATAGCAAAACCCGGTACTTGTCGGTAATTCATATTTTGAAGAAATGGGCATTTAAGTTCACACAATGTGTGTAAAAGACCTATGATTGTAAAATAGAAACAACCATATCTTCGCCAATTATTGACCAATTAGTTAGAACAAAGCATCAAATGAAAGCTTGTGATGAGGCATTTGTAATGGTATGAAAATCTACATTTTGATTTATACCGACAAGTGCCGGGTTTTGCTATAGCCGGTCACATTTGACAAGTCTTAATTTGACTTGCCCAACAAAGCAACCAATGAAAAAGAGTAATTTTGACATTGAGCATTGGCGTCTTGAAAATAATAAGCCTGTCCTGAACAGGCTAATTATCTTCATTCAAAATAAACACTTGAAAGTGGAAGCTTCATGCAAGGGACTTCATACATCAATCCTCTTCAAGTATACTTGAACATTGCATCATAGGCTTAGGAGGCGGGGGGCTGGAGGCTGCTGCGTTTTGAAAACAGCCATATTCGGGCAAAACAATGTCATATTCGGGGGAACTCATGTTACAATCGGGCAAAGTCATTTCATTTTAGGGCAATATTACGTTATTTTCGGGCTAAATCGTGTTATTTTCCGACTAAACCATCATATCAAAAATCAAAATATCACTTTTTGGCATCAAAGAGCCAAGGACCGTGTCAGGTGAAAAGGCGGGAATGATAAATATTTGGGCAAACGACATCAGCCCCCCTGAGAAAAATGTGCCTGTATGCCCATGTACTGCATCCATTTATTTATTATCAAAGATATTTTTCCATCGTTTCAAACTTTTCAAATTTTATTTCAAACTTTCTACATTACGAAGTACAAAGTATATTATCACTAATCACCTGTATATAACAAACCCCAAACTAATCAACGGAATCAGTTACTATAGTAATACAACTCACCTCAGAAAGGCACTCTTTCAGTCCATCGATGTAGGTAGATTTCAACTTGACTAACTGCAAATTACATAAAGCGGAAGAGTCGAAAGCAGGACCAAATTCAAAGTTCTAATTTCTTCCTTACAATGCTGAACATGATCTTGCACCTCGATATAGTTTTTTGTGATTCACTAATTAAAAAAGAAAACTCTGTCATAACGATAAACAAACAAAAACAGCAAATAACTATTCCTGGGACATTTTAACTTAGTTATGATTCAAAAAAAAATTATACGATCATCCCTGGCAGCTAGCATGGTGTCAAATACACTGTAATTGAGCCTATAACATTTCGCCGGGTGAGTGTGAGAAGGGCGTTAATTAAATTTTTGGCTGAATTGAGTTATGCTTTCCATCTCGTAGGTCGGAGCCTAATCTATGTGATGAGGCTTCAATTATTTTCCACATGGATCTTAAAATTTAACCTATTCAGGACTGGTCCCGAAATTATTCTAGTGAAAATATTTGAGCAAAATCGATCAGTCCTGAATGGGTTAAAAATTATTTGCTTTAAATTACAAACAAGGCGATAGCCGTAATGTCTCTTGCACACTTGCGCGCAATCATGCAATAAACCAACACACACAGGTAAAACTTTCACACTTAACCTTTGACCTACTTATGTGACCTTTGACCACAGGGTTGGAAAGTTATTGACAAAAAGGGACTTTGTGTCCTTCTCTTTCTAAACTGACAATTAATTTTGGTCTCATACCTGTCTGTAGTTCAGTACCAGCTGAGGCAGGGGATGTACATCCTTCAGTTTTTGTAACTATAGAGAAAAAATATAATGCCAGACATTATCCAGTTCACACATACTACATTATTCAAGAGTAAAGGCTTTTCAATGGTACAGTACATCAACTATATAGACTTTAAAGGAGAAGTTTCTACAAGATTTTAAAGCAAACTTTTGAACGGGAAATCCAAATTTGCTCAAATTTGTATTGTTAGGTTCCCACTAAAATTGCTTTCCTTTCAGTCAATGCACATTAATATTTGGGAAAACTTCCCCTTAAACCAACTCGGTGACATGACACCATTAAAGGGCTGTACAGTCGCAAGTCTACTAGAACTATCTACATCTGCTTAGCCTATTGTTTCTGCCTGTGTAGGGTAAGGACTTGGGAAGTCTAAAAAAGGTTATGGCTGTATGGGTTAAAATGCAGCGTTGCAATGTCGATCTTTCAATAACTTCATATGTTTCTAAGATATTTCCATCCATTTATTTCTGCATTGGTCTATGATGTACATACATAAAAGTGTATTGGTAAATAACATTGTCACAAGATCTCATATATTCCTCACATTTTAGCTGAAGTAAATCATTTTTCCGTGAAATTTTCAGTTTATTTGCAAGCATAGACAACTGTACAGGGGGGCGTTGCATAATAAGTTGCGAAAATGCATTTAAAATGGGCAAATCTGATTGCTTCAAATGTGCATTTTTTTCTGACGTGCGATTAATTGCAACCTTGCTATTGATTGCAACTCTTTATGCAACACCCCCATATATATTATTGCCCAACCAACCAACAATTGTTAACATTTCATCAAAATTACATGTTTTAAAGATAATAACGATTACAGCATGGTAATGAAAATATTTTCCATAAAAACTGTTGGCTCTTGCTAGTTTTCTTTGTAGTTTGGAAAAGTAATTCTAAAATAATTATACATTGCAGGAGTAACAACCAATGATCATGACTATGACTTTAAAGTCTTGTCAAATCAAATCCATTAGAAGATTACTCAGAACATTCACGAGGCTTTAAGAGATTTGGATTGCAGAACCGAAGATTTATTCACTGATTGACTCTTGCAAAGAAATAACAAGAAGTGATGTGACAGAAAAGGTTTGTGTCAGTTATGTTCAAAGTATTGCCTGTTTATGGAGAGGCATTTTTTGCCACAGTACTAATCAACCAATTTCACGGGAAGGAAATTCAAATTCTAAAGAAAAAGCTTTGGAAGATTGATTTGAATCCTCAACATGATTATACACAGTTTCATGAGATTTAGTTAGAATTAATCAGTCAGTACTTTAATAAGATGTGTCATTTACTAAATCTTGTAGTTCATGATCACCAGGAGAGAAATGAAAGCAATAATTCATTTAATTTCTCAAAGTGTTGCCAACTTTTGCAGAAGCAGTATTTTGCATACTAATTCACCAGACTATTAACATTAGGTAAACCATAAATTAAAATTCTATCAAAAAGATAGCAGCTGTAGCTTTTGATTTTGGGGTGACTGTAAAGTTATATTATAATGGATTCAATACGCTTGGTTACAATAAACGGATACTAAAACTTTCCTCAACATTTCCTTATTTATGGAAGTAAAATTTCAGACGAATCACTGCATTTTTATTACAGACTTACCACCGTTTCTGAAGTTGACTTGAGGTTCTGGACATTGGTTCTCGCAAGCTTCTGGCCAGGACACTGTTCATCCAGCTTCAGTTCATCAAACAGAATCTTGAAGTGCACAAAACGTTTAAGAAATACTAATAATTAAAGGGATATTCACTATCAATGAGCACGGAGGACACATGATGTAAGACAGATGATGGAAGAAAGATGGAAGCGCATCAAGTTGGGAAGAAAACACACAGTCTAACCTGTCTATAGTGATCACCCAAGAGAGACAAAAAGGCGACTACTGAAGCAAAACAGCCTCTAAAGACAGGTTGATACATATTATAAAGGTATCACCAACATCATCATTGCCATTGTCATCATTATCTTCATCCTCATCATCATTATCACAGATAGTTTCATTACACCACCACAACCATTAGTATTACAGTATCTAAGTTAGACAAAACTATTGACCATCTAAATTTTCTAAACTACGACCACCACCACCACCATCAACCACCACCACCATCACCATTACCACCGCACCACCCCCAACACCAGCAAAACCACGGCCACAAACACCACAACCATCACCACCACTACCACCACCTGAAGCCACAATCACCACCCTCCACCATCACCGCCCTCCACCATCAACACCATCACCTACACCACTCCAAGACCTCAAACATCACCACCACCACCAACACAACCATTACCACCACCATCACCACCACCACCACCCCCGCCACCACCGCCACCACCACCTCAAGTATTACCTGCCTAAGCTGAACATGACTGTTGATCTGAAATGGATGCCCAGCAGCTTTGAAGCATCTTCTTTCCACCTCACAGATGTGCTCCTATATCAACAAGAAAATCAAACAAGTTGGACAATGGGGAGATAAGAGCCAGGATTCACAAATGAGGTTTGTACAAACCATGGTCTACATCTATGGAGTGCTGCTTGTAGACAAGTAAAACAATTTATCATTTCTAATGATATGACCGTTAGTGCTTGCTAACCATCAAATTTCACCATCTGAGAAGACAAACATTTATTTGGTGCCTTTAGTAAATGTGCAGCATCAACATTGTTAACAAGTAAGGAGTTTACATTCTTTCTCCATCAGTTTACAAATGGCACTCCACAATCACACACGTAAACATTGCACACATACACACACACAAAGCTCCAAAATTAAGTGTATTTGGGACCAGTCATGAATGGGTTCACACAATAGTATCTTTCTTTTTATTTTGGTCAGTTATCTTTACAAGATGTGAAAGAAGTATCCATAAAGGAGCAGACCACATCATCTACCCCTCTATCATGACTCATGTGTCATTTCCTTGTACAGTGAGGCCTGTGTACAGTGACCACCTAACGGGAAAAGAAAAGTGGTCACTGTAGACAGGTAGCCACAATGAGAGGTTTAACTGTAATTACAGACATTTTTATTTGGGTCAGTTATCTTCATAAGATGTAAAAGAAGTATCCATAAAGGAGCCGACCACACCATCTCATCCCTCTTTCATGACTCATGTGTCATTTCCTTGTATAGTGAGGCCTGTGTATAGTGACCACCTAGGGGAACATGTGGTCACTGTAGACAGGTAGCCCCAATGAGAGGTTTGACTGTAATTACAGACATTTTTAATTTTGGTCAGTTATCTTCATAAGATGCAAAATAAATATCCATAAAGGAGCCCACCACGTCATCTTCCCCTCTATCATGACTAGTGTGTCATTTCCTTGTATAGTGAGGCCTGTGTATAGTGACCACCTAGGGGAACAAGTGATCACTGAAGACAGGTGACCTCTATAGACAGGTAGCCACAATGAGAGGTTTGACTGTAATTACAGGCATTTTTATTTTCGTCAGTTATAAGATGTGATAGAAGTATCCATAAAGGAGCAGACCACATCAATCATCTACCCCTCTATCATGACTCATGCATCATTTCCTTGTATAGTGAGGCCTGTGTATAGTGACCACCTAGGGGAACAAGTGGTCACTGTAGACAGGTAGCCCCAATGAGAGGTTTGACTGTAATTACAGACATTTTTTTATTTTGATCAGTTATCTTTATAAGATGTGAAAGAAGTATCCATGAAGAAGCCCACCACATCATCTTCCCCGCTACCATGACTCGATTTGTCATTTCCTTGTACAGTGAAACATTTAGACATGTGACCTATATAGACAGGTTACTTGACTATTGCACTCCAGCACATCACTTTCATTGGCCACTATAGACAGGTGGCCACCAGGGCTGTAGTAAAGTCCACAAGTTACGAGTCTGTAAGTCCATATAAAGTCCAATGTTAGTGGCTCCCAGTTTATTTATTTATTTATTTTTTTGTTATATATTCTACTGTACCCACCTTCAAGACACGGCCATAGGATTGAAGTGTGTCCGCATCCACTTTTACTCCTTGTACTTCCATTGCTGTCAGAAATTAAACCAAACATGAGGAAATAATTGGAGGGCTAAGATAGAAACTGGAATATTATATATTTGCTCATTCCAGATACAAATCTAAACCAAGAATGCAGCATAAAGATACAAACATATTGATTTATCAAGTTTAGATCAATTATTATCAAACAAGAGCAAAAACAGTTGTTTCTGTTTGTTAACACTCACACCTCATTGTACGTTTTTGGCCATCAGAAGATAAGAAATGAACAACTGCTGCAGGGTAAAACTTGTTTAAATATTTAAAACAAAAAGACATTATTATGTTGGACATCTTAAAGGGATCTAGTAACTTTGTTGACATGTGCAAAAAGTGATGAGTGGTTGATACAATGCATATTGTTGATATGTCCACTGGGTGTTGTGTGAAAATTTCAAGTTAAATGGACTTTATATGGCCGAGTAATGAGCAAAAATGCAAAGTGATATTCACTAATACATTGCACTCACTTTGTACACGGTTTCGACGATCCAATGGATCATTTAACATCTGAACACTTCAATCGTAAATATATTTTTAACGCAAGGGAAATTTGAAAAACCGAAACCTGTCCCATGATTTTATTGTTAATCATGTACAATTACAACATGGTATGAGGGAATCGCTAGAATTCCAATTGGATTTTGAGGATTTGGGTAATGTTACTAAGTCCTTTAACCCGTTTAGGACTGATCAATTTTGCTACATGTATTCTCCACAGACCCAAGTCCAAGTATTTCATGACCTGAATGGGTTAAAAAAGTTTATTTTACAAAGAACTCCTGAAGGTCTTTCTTCTTCAACTCTGATCGTCACATTATTTTGTTTATTTAATGATTGGGATACACTGGATAGAGTCTTCTGTCTGGATCAACTAGTGGCACTCACAGTCAGCAACAACAGACAAACGTCATGAAAACAAGACATCTCACTTTATCTGCTAGAATAGGTACAAATGAAAAATTAGCAAAGAAAATGGGGTTTCTCCTGGATACGAACGCGACACCTCCCGATTCCTCGAGAGGTGTTCTACCAGCTAAGCTATAGAAAATCCTTCCACCGCGTTCGTCCCTGAAGCCCCTTGGTATTCAATGCTTGTGTTGGTTAGAAGCGATTATAAACCTGACACAAAGCCAAAGGATTAAGAAATCAACTTAGGGATATGTGAGAGGGATCACTGAAGTGATGCAGGTTTTTTGTATAAATTAATTTCCATACAAAATATTTTTACAAAACATGTCACTTTACCTGCCAGGATAGGCGCAAGACCGACTTCAACATCGACAAAGAGCTGCCACAGGTCTTTCTGCTTCAACTTGTCACGCAGTTCGTCCATCACTAGCCCCAGCATCTGCAAGTCAGTCCCATGTACCGACCCAACAGGCTGCATTTAGAAATATTACAATACAAATTACATTACAAATTACAAATAACACTGCTTGTTGACAAAAGGTTGCAGACGGACAGCTTGATCGTCATTTATTTTTTACAAATTAATGAAACAAATCGCACAAAAGAAAATGATATGATGGCCATGCAGGTACCTGTGATGTCATGGCAGTGGGCAGATCTACCTTATTATGCCAACAATTTAGAAGTTTAGAAGTACTTATATATGTAAGCAAACAGATGTATTTTCATATAAAATACTTCAATACATAGAGTACATGTTTACAAGGATTTGTCAGTGTGTTCTTATAACTAATAACCCATCTCTACAAAGATATTATACACTATAGCTGGAAATCACAAAAGGGTTCACAATAATAGAAAGCATTAATAACTTGAACAATTACAATTAATTTTTTATTGTGCTATTCACTGATTAAGTACCAAATCGCTTGCAGCATCATCTTGACCAAGCATTATGTACACACTGCGTTCAATCCAGCAAATAAACAACTGGAAGTTTTCTTCTCTCAAGAGAGTGTGTAAGCCAGGGACAGGTTTATTACATGCATTTTTGACTTTCCATTATTATTTTCTTAATGTAGGATTTCTTAAACAGCTCCAAAATTTGCATTTTTGATTCTGAATAATTGTAATAAAGCATAAAGCTACAAATGGCATACCATAACTCTAAGTCTAACTTAAAGAATTTAGGTTGAACTTAAAGTGATCCATACACTTTGCCAGAATTCAACTACAATCACTTGGAGCTTTCACACTTCTCTTGTACCTTGTTGTTTGGCTATCATGGGAACAGAAGAATGAAATGGGTTTTGATTTTCCAAATGTCTCCCTAATAATGGAAATATTTAAGATTGAATTTTAAAGCGTCTGTAGAAACTTTGACCGTAGTCAATAGCATCTGAATTTGGTTACTAAATCCTCCACAGTATTTGAATTTGGATAATTCAAACGAATGATCAGGATAAAATCAGACATTGATTTACTCTTTTTTCACTAAGTAAACATTATTCCTTTTCCATGTAAAGCTCACATATCATTCTCAAGAATCTTACAATGAAATTGGTATATGATTGAAGTCTCAAACATCACTTTTGGGAAATAATATAAAGTTAATGGATCACTAGAAAAAATCTTTGTGAAAGACCCCTTATACAAACCTTATTCTGACTTTGCAACAGGGCATGCTTTCCGGCCAATGGTCCCTCCAAAAGCTGTGAAAATGTGACAGGCGGGTGGTCTGGGTCTAAAAGCCAGCACGCTATTTTGGGGTCAAAGATATTCCATTTGGCACATCCTATCAAAGTAAACAACAAGAAAATAATTGTATAAAGTGTTGGTTTATCATGCAAACATAAACTGGGATTCAGCTAATTAGCATGAATTATATCAGAGTCTCTCAAATTTAGGTTAGAAGCCAGCAGGATATGTAGGGGTCACTTAAATTCAAATATGCCACTTTACATTTCATTATGAAATGTATTGACATTTGAAAGTTAAAGCCAAATAACAGTAATGGGAAACGCCCCACACACAAAAAATTAAAAATATGCTTTCTTCACCGACCATGTGAAAGAATATATCATAACTAATCTGTCAATGTAAAGATTTGGACAAAAACTGCTTTGAAACTGACTATTTGAGCAATAAAATGTTAGTCTCTTTACCAGAGATTCAATTCTACCGGATATACGCTGCATGCAAAAGCTATGCAAGCGCACATACATGTATGCAGAGCATGGGGGCTTGTAGACCAATTCCCAGCCCAGTGGAGAGGGCCAAACGGGCGGTGAATTAAGGCCCAATTCCAGCGGCATGCATTGAATTTTCAACTGATATTTATGAATTCAATGATACTAAGGTTCGGATTTTACCACATTTATAAGCCCTTTTTATACTTTTTCAACCATATTGATCAATAAGTTTGGCCAATGTAGATGATTTTGGTAACTTCCCCAATACTGTTATTTGGCTTTAATCAAAAGTGAAAATAAACTTCTCCTTACTCATTGATTAATATCACATAAAGCTACATTAACAAGTATGTTTAGTTGTTTGTGTTTTTAATTGATTTTTTTTTTTTGTTGGGGGGGGGTATAGATATTGGTCTTCTGTTTAAAGGTAGTTCAGATTCGTCAAATCAGGTGCGCGGCGCCATCTTGTGTACACGTTGCGCACGGTGCGTGATGCACGTTAGCTCAGTGTCATGCGGTGCGCGCAAACTAGCCCACTTCAAAATGGTGACCCGCTGTGTAGCATCCCCACGCTTGATGCCCTTTAAGATTGATATGCATGGGGATGCGGAGGGTGGTCCAAATGTTGGTAACTAGGCTATTTTGTGCGCACTTCAGACCAGTCAGCCAGTGTGTATTTCGCACTGTGCACAAGGTGTTCACAAATTGGCATCCTACATCTGATTTACATCTCCTAACCACTTTTAAAGGGATCTTGAAACTTTAAAGGGATCTTGAAACTTTAAAGGGATCTTGAAACTTTGTTTGCAAAAAATGCTAAATGGTTGACAAAATGTGTATTTCTGTGATCCGAGTGATGACAGAAAATTCCACAGTAAGTGAATGTCATATGAGCAAAAGTGCAGAGGTGTTTGCTGACTCACTGCACTTTCTTTGTACACAGTTATAATTCTCCACTAGAGAATTTCAATTCAGAACACTTCAATCATCTTCATAACGTAAGACAATTTCAGGAAAAGAAAACCTGCTCAATGTTTTTACTGCTAATATGATTACAATGAAGTTTGTGAGAACCACTAGAGTTCTAGGTAAGTCTTGTGGAATTTGACAATGTTGACATCTTACCAATTTGTGGCTCCAGCTTGTAACTGAGGATGATGGCGTGCATAAGTTCTTGAGCATCGAAGCACACTTTTCTCGCTCCAGATTCGAGCACCTTAAGCAGGGTTTTCCTTGGGAGAGTGAATCATTCGAAGAGAAAAATAACAAAGGAAATATGGCTTTCTTTTTTAAATAATGGTTATGCATTTTAATAATATCCAAGTTAAAATTTGTCATGATAAGTCTTAGACAGGGATTAAAATCATTGAAAAGAGAAAAATACCAAACAAAATTGCTGACTCTCTCAAGAACTAATTTTAAAAATGATACTTTTCATGTTTGGTTCAGTATATATAAATTGAAAGTTAAAATCTGTCATGAAGAACATGCAGACAGGGATTATTATGTTACAAGTATTTCTGCGTTGGCTTGCTTCCACCATTATATGTCAAATAAGGATTTTAGTATTTTTAAACAAGTTTGATTACCATTCATCAAACTTAGAACTCCGTCGTGATAAATCTTCAGTTCTGAAAACAGGGATTAGTTTGTTAAATCATGGTTAGATCTATAGAGTATTTCTGCTGCTTTCGGGATTATGTATGGCTTTTGGAAGTTTGATTTCCATTAATGCAACTTAGGACTGTTGTCATAAATAAGAGATTGGAAATGTTCATATTAATGTATTATACATGTAACTCTTATGTCTTAATGTATCCCTTTCTCCTACAGCCTTTCTCCTTTTCCTTTTTATTCTCTTTTTCATCTTCTCTCCTTTTCCCTTTTCCCCTTTCCCTTCTTCTTTTTTTCTGTATCTCGCTCGTCATTGCCCTTTCTTAATTTTAATCTGTATAATGGTGTTTTACGCCGTATATATGTTAATGTTTTTTATGTTTTTAATGTTGATGTTAATGAATTGTGATTTTTGTGAACCCAAGACAAGTTTCCATTGAGTTGGACGAATAAAATAAAATATTGAATATTGATAAAACTTCATTTCTATAAACAAGGATTATTTTGATAAATCTATAATGAGTATTTCTGCTGCCTTCATTGTTATGTATGAGGACATAAAATCTGGTTATATTAAAAAGGGTTCATTAAACCCCGGGAAGGGGTGAAACTCTGTGTAGACATCACTTAGACTTAGAATTAATCTTAGTTCTGTTTGATGCCTCTGCAACGAAGTAGTCGGAGGCATTATGTTTTGGGGTTGTCCGTCCGTCCGTCCGTACGTACGTACATGTACGTCCCGTTCTCGTGATCTCAACAACCAATAGATGGATTCTCACCAAACTTGATTCATGTATGTATCTTGGGGTGCTAATGAACTGATTAGATTTTGGGTTCATGAGGTCAAAGGTCACAGGGCTCATTATATATGCAAAAAATAGTTCGTGATCGCGTGATCTCAAGAACCGATTGACGGATTCTCACCAAACTTGGTTCATCTATGTATCTTGGGGTGCTAATGAACTGATTAGTTTTTTGTGTCATGAGGTCATAGGTCAAAGGTCACAGGGTTCAATGTATGTGCTAAATGAGCTTGTAATTGCAAAATCTCAAGAACTGGTTGTCAGATTTCAATCAAACCTGGTACCTGAATGTATCTCTGGAAGCCATTGTAGCCATCAGATTTTGGTTCTTCAATATACGGTCATGCATCATGAAGTCACCCGGGGGGGGGGCACTCATGTATTATGTAAGAAGGTTATGTGCCGCTTACAAGACCCCTGTTTTCACACCCGATTGCCGCTCTCAAGATACCCGATTTTCAAAAATTGCCGCTCCATAGACTCCCGGAATGACTTGGCTAGGTAGTTGAGTAGCGCCAAGTCCATTATTCTTCTTCTAGTCAGCTCCGGGACCACCATTTGAGGGTTTCCGTAGGTCTTTGGTAGCTCCAAGTCCATGTATTTTGTAGTGTTAGTCTGCTCCTTAGACCCCTTTAACTCCCGTTTCAGGGTTTTTGTTGCTCCAAAGACCCTATATTTTGTGCTTGTAGTCAGCTCTTAAAGGGAGAGATCCACTTTTGCAAGCCAAAATTCAAAAGTTGCGAGGTTATTGTCTTATATGAAAGGAAATGTCATTTAATAGCATGCCTGAAAAAATTAGGGCTTGAAATCTCTTTTTCGTGGAGTTATAGACCTAAAACTGAATAAACTGAGGGACGTCGGTTAATTAGGTACATGTATACGTATTTTCGGCCGGTGAGTAAGTTCGTACATAGATTTCACGGAGTGCCAGATCGGTATGCATGACCCCTACGTGACCCGCGCTAGCTACGTGACCTGCGCATAAGTACTAATGTGTGAGCGTTTACCAAGCAAAATACCCAAACTTCGCTTAAACTGACTACATGTAATTATATATTCTTTCTTTTTGAGATCTTTTTCCGTGACATACGTTAACAAATGTCTGCTTCACAATACCTTTACGAGAATTAGTACTATATTGTTGTAATATTATGCTAAATCAGTTGAACTCCTTTATTGACCGATATATAGTTTAAATGGAGGGACGCATTCGTTTTTCATTCATAGAATCCAAATTAGAGGGCTGTTCGCTCTGATTTTTTTTTGGCGTGTTACATTGATCCCCATCCGTCAACTGAAAGCTATTCAGACGTTTTGTAAAAGTGGATCTGTCCCTTTAAGACCCCCATTTCAGAGTTCCGTGAGGCACACCCCTGTCAAAAAATAATTTGAGTGCCCCCCCCCCCCCTTAAATGTGCTACGTTTGTGTGAATTTAGTTTAAATTTAATTTCAATCATAACAAATATAAGTTTAGTGTGTAAGCTTTAATTCGATGCCATCAAACCTTGCACAATCTGGTTCACCATCCCTCCTAGAGCCTTGGTTGCCCAGTGGAAATGAGACGAGAGTTGAATGCATCTCCGTCTTCCCTGGAGTCTGTAACTGGACCAGAATAGAGTTGGCTTCTCCCTCCACATTAGCTCCATAAGCTGCTCTCTTTCTCTGTTCGCATTCAAATAGTTAAATACATTGTCGGGTTAGGGGCCATCTACAAAGTACAAAGTACGCACAAGAGGGGGTGAGGGGGGGGGGTTCACGCTGATGTGTACGCTACATTCAACCACATGCATAAAAAGTGCGTAATTTGCGTACGTACTTTGTAGATGGCCCCTTATGCTGTTTGGTAAAGAAAAAGAATTCCGTCTCGGAACCGTCTAGGTAGATATACCGTGCAGGCGAGAGTGATAAAAGCATTGAAGTCATATTTTGGCTAATTTAATTTGAATTACGCCTCCTCTATGTGATGTCAAATTTTCAAACAGTGATTATCTTTAAAATTAGCCATTTTCTCTGTCTCAATCAACAATATAGAATTACTTCATGATTATTATGATTTTTTTTTTATTATTCTTCATTTTCTATTTAATTTATATTTTGCTGATGGAAGCTTTTGTTGTAAGATCTCATGGGCCATTCTTGGTCACGTGTGTGACCCAAAACATGACAAATTTTGAAATGGGATGCTTATATTTCAGTAAGTATGAGACTATAATGATTTTTACTTCATATGTGACTTGAATATGTTGTAGTCTTTCAAACTTAACACAAAAGATTTTATAAGGATTTCGTAACTCAATGTCAGAGGTCAAATGGCATGGGTCACGTGTGTGACTTCGCACAGAGCGCTTTTTTCATAACTAAATTTCATTTGGAAAATTCTTTAAAATATGAATAGCTATAATGTTCATCTTATTACCAGAGAAGTACTATACATTTGTAAGTACAACAATAGCAATGAATGAGAATTATATCAAACCGTTGTTTTTTATAGTACTTAATTATGTGGCAACGTCTGGTCACGTGTGTGACATTTTGGGGTGGTCACGTGTGTGACATGTACAATATGAATGGAAAAATGGGAATTTTATAATATCGGGTTTAGAAAAGAATGAAAGGTTGAATTTTTACAAAGTTGGTATCAACCTGTACAGGAAAGTGAGAAGAATGAGCTTGCTAATTATCCTTTTCATATCTTGATTATTTTCTGAATTATGATTATTAGAAAAATATTGAAATATGTAAATTTATGCAAATGAGTAAAAAAGTTTCATTTTAAACTTCAAATCATGTATTTCATGAAACTTTACACATGGATCATTCCAAAAATGGAACAAAACTACAGAAAAATAAAACTTCAATTTTTCCGAAAAAGTTTCACTTTTCAAAGAATGGCCCTCATAAGTATTCCAATAATGCAAAACGACAGTATTTTTCATTGTGGATGGTATTTTGCTTATTGATTATTATATTTCACTAGTCTATGACCATAAGGTGATAAAATACTTCCATTTTAGCACCTAGCAGTGGTCGTCATTATTACTATGTCACTTGTTACTTTGGTAATTTGGTTGCTTTCCCAGGAAACTTTTGCAGGTTCCAAATACTCCCACCATGGTTGATGAACTAATAAGAACTGATAAGAACTATAAGAACTGATTCAACAAAATATTGGGGTTGGGGTCTGTGGAGAATCCATGTTTAACAAAATGAAATATAAACAACAGTATTGTAGATGGTATTGTGCTTATTTATTATTTCACTAGTCTATGACCATTAGGTGATAAAATACTTCCATTTAATACCACCTAACAGTGGTCGTCATTATTACTTTGAAATATAGTAGTCTCCAATTGGTCACAGCTTTATTTTTCACTTACGTTTATGAAATGGTCTCGTTCCCTCAGCTGTGATGAACCATCCGAGTAGAGGAGGGTCATGAGGATGTGCTCTGCATCGGAAATCTTCCCCTGCAATGCTTCCACTTCCGCAGGGGCGTAGTCCGTTATGCTCTTACATGTGCCCTTGATTTGCTTGCTTCCTTCTTGCCCCGCCTCCCTTCTGTCACCGAACCCTACAAACTTGGAAAGTGTAAAAAGGTGTGTTAAACAACACTGTTTATAGGAAAACATTAATTATCAGAATAAGCAAGTCATTCAAATCTTCCTCTGTGATGCTACCACTTCCTCTGCAATTGGGAAAATAATCAATGTTTTTAGACCACTGTCATTTGTTTTAACTTGCCATGGAGGCTGCCATGTTTTCCAGAACTACCCATTAAACGTCATCTGAATGTGCACTAACAAAAGCGGGATACATAACTGCTGTTGTTGAGTCTGCTGCTATGTCAGTGGTTATGTCACCCGCTTTTGTTAGTACAAGGTCAGATGACATTTCATATGGTTCAGTTGGAAAACATTACAGCTTCCAGTGGTCAGTCAAAAGAGATATTGTTCTTAAACATATTATTAGTGATGCTCAAGAGACAATATATATACAACTATAAGTGACAGGAATTGTATCAGTCACTCACAGTAACTCAGCGTTTGGTTTGCCTTTAAGTGACATATATCTGACTCAGACTGACTGAGATTGACAATTTAATGTGTTTAACATCGTACCTGTTCAAGAGTTGCTTCAGAGCTCCCATTCTTCACTTTATGCCTCGCGCCTGTAAAATTATGATGATGGATTCATGATTTATCTCACAGAACTCATGCATGTAAACATTCATGAAAACATTACTCTGCAATTAGATTATGTAGGGTTCTCCCTCTAATGTCTCCTGGTCTTATTGATTGGAAAAAACTTCCTGGTAAACTCAAGTTTGTTTAGTTACCCAGTCTGATTATTTCCAATAAATTAAATTAATTCAAACAAGTTTGTTACCCAGTCATACTATATCAAAGAAAGGAATTCAAACAACCTTTTTTTCCATTGAAATACTGTAAGATACAAATTGATTTTTCTATAAATCACCCACATTTGTATCAATTATAATCCAGGATTGGTTAGCTTGGACAATGCTGTAATTGAAAATACCATAAATAAGACTATTCGTTTACCAAGGGTACCATCCCACCCTGTATTAGCAGTACTAAACAATCAGTGCAAATGTGAGTGTAGTAAGGCAGTCCTGCCAGTGAAATATGCAAAATGCATGAGATAACTTTGGAAATTTATGATATTCAAACAAAGGAAAAAACACACTGATTTCTGTCTCACAAATTAAGAGTTTTAAAATAATTGCAAATTGTGTCCATTTATCACAATTTTTTTTAAATGAATGAAAATCAATGTAATAAAAAAATAATGTAATGTATATAAATAAAATCATAAATGGTTCTGTTAAACATTAAACAGTTGATTTAAGAAGATTGAAGTGGAGTAGAACACTACAAAAGATACCATTTTATTGAAAATGTGGAAAAATAAGTTTGCTGTATTTTTACCACACTCATCAGACTAACACAGATAATAATTTATTGAACAACCAAACTGTTCAGACTAGGCCTAGTTCAGAATACCAAAGATAACAATTCATTAAACATGTGAAAAATAAGTTTGTTGTATTTACCTGATGATTTACTGAAGACTGGAATGAGTTTCCTCTTCGCCATAGTTGCTGGATTGACACTGCATTTAAAAACCACATCATTACGACAAATATTGTTCTTCAAAGTTAATTATATATCTTTAAGTATTGTTACACAAAATTTGTTATATTTTGTAGTATTTAAATAGTTGTATGAAGTTTATAATAAATAAAAACCTTTTACAATTCAAAATAAATGTTATGGTTCCTTCAGAGCTTTCAAGATTACAGAAGACAGATTGTAGTATACAATTCTTGCTATTTCCTACTCCCATTGGCAAAAATACTTTTAGTTTAATGAAGGCACATAATGCATAGGTTTTAACCAATTCTGTCACTTGATAATATGGGTGTGTCGTTTAGTGTATACATGCTCGGAATAAGGGTCATTTCAATTTATTAAGGGGCATTATTCTTTCACCGATTATGTGCAGTGCTGAATTTGAATTTGAGCATGGGACTATGTGAAAGACCTGCTATGTCAATAAATACCACACTGAATGGGCCATCTCATGCCATGGAACCTGTCTACAGTGGTCACTTGGTGGTCCTTGGTCACTATACACAGGTTTGACTGTATATTATTCAAACAAAACTAACAACAACAACAACAAAACAATTACCAAGGCATGGATGTGTGTCTTTCTCCAAGTCTTTTCTTTCCACTCACTGATCTGTCTGCTGCGACGCCCTTCGCACTGATGACCATTGGCACTTGTTTCATATCTAAGGTAGACAAGGATTGGGTCACAGCCGGTTTGTCCCCCTGTATTCTGGTTCCAACCGGTTTATTATTCATCTTGACTGGTTTAGGATCTGAGAGTGTCCTAGTCTCAATTGGTTTATTATCCTGCATTGCCTTGCTTCTTGTCTCTTCATCATGGCATTGTTTTTTCTCTGCTGGTTTACTTTCAAGTGTCATGGCTTGGTCTGGTTCATCACATGGCACTCTGATCTCTGCCCGATTAATTTCATCATACAATGTGTGAGTCTCAGCTAGTTTATCTGCATGTAGATCTACAAGCAATTTGGTCTCTGGTAGTTTATCACCAAGCGAATTCAGGTCCCTAGAAAGTAGGTTTGCACAGTGTGAATGGTCTTCCTTCAAAGGGACTAATGGAAGTTCTAATGAAGATCTAACTTCACTGATTTTGTTCAAGTCATGATGACTTGACCAAGTTTTTGTTTCCTTCGGAACAGAAAAGTTGCATGGTTGTACAGGCAAGACAGTACATGTAATGGATTGTCCATCATCACTAATGTCTGCCTCGATTTTCTCTGTACTTGCAGCATCCTGGCATAATACGAGGTCTACAGTGTCATCGATGATATCCATGCAACCACTTTCTTCACTGCCAAAGCTAGTGTTACCATGTGGGAATTTAACTTGCTGGTCTCCTGATGGCCCCGAGACTGGAGCAGTTTCTATCGAGTTGGTGTTTACGGGGAAGCGAGAAATTTGTTTGGTGCCTTGGCCTTGGGACAATTCAGAAAATGGGGCATCTTTGGACCTGATGAAGTTTGTGCTTCCAACTCCTCTGGTAAAGCACTTACCACTCAGATTATGCGATGGTTGTCCAACTGATGACTGATCAACCGACTGTCCGGTTCCAGCTCCTGAACTTGATTGATAAACAGGTGAGCCGAGACCCTGTAATACATCACCTCTTGACATTGCAGAGAAATGACTTGCACCTCCAGTCAATTCAGGCATGGCAGAAGGCTTCTTTATCACCAAAGTACTCTGATGAAGAACAGACAATCGACCCGCCATCTGAGAATTGGGTGTCCTAGTTTGTAGACCTCCTCCATTTGAGTTGTCTCCATCTTTAGCCTTGAAACTTTCCATGTAAATCTGGTGATAATAGCTCCTCCCATCTGGATGTAAATAGAGGAAAATAAATCAAAGTTACAGTATAAATAACCTACATTATTTATCATGGTTATCAGAATATAATGTGCCTTTATACAGAACCATGAGGCCATGTTGGTTCTGTAAGTGGCAGTAATTAATTGTATTGCTTATGAATTACACAACCCTTTGCAAAGTGCAAAGGGCATCTCTTTAATATCGCAAAATACCATAATTCTGTGTTTTTCTTTGCCTGATGGTGGCCCCCTTTAAAGGGAACCAACACCCCAAAATAATATTCTAATAATTGGAAGGTAACCCATTCCACCAACAAGTTCCGAAAAATAGGTTTCCAGACAAATAATGTAATTGCAAAACTCATCACCATCCTAAAGTCCCTGTGTTCATGGGTCTGCAGAGGACTATCTATTGCCTAGGACGTACACATCTTCCCTGGTTCTATTGTCTCCAAATGTACATTAGTATAGAATTGGCGCTCTCACAGAGGTTTGGACTTTGGTGCACACAGAGTGTTAGTGAGTGTTAGTTCCGTAAGTGTTGGTGATCAATTGTATTGACAATGAATTAAACAACCCTTTGCAAAGTGTTGGACATCTATTTAATATCAAACAACGGTACCAAAACATATAACTAAGCCTGGGCTGTGTAGTCCATTGCGTGGTGGTCCCCTTTATTAATATTAGGCATACTTGACAGAGATCATCAGCAACAGCAGGAGTTTCTCCACTGGCACCACTGCTGCAGTAGCAAGGTGTTGTATTTGTACATGTATGCAAATTTACATAGGAAAAATGTCTTAATTTTGAAAGTTGGATTTGACAGTCGGCATTAACGGAGGATAATAAATGGACGTTCAGCAAAAATTTCCCATCATTTCCCAAAGGAAATAAGCGTCCCGAAGCATTTTTACACGCGTTTTGCTGCGCACCTGTGGCAGCGCGCATGTCAATGACATTCGCATGCAAAACAGGGATAATCGATGCGTCGGGAAGAGGCTTCTTTTTTGGAAGGGTTTACAAGAAAGTCGATTTGGAGACAAATTTGCAATTCTTTATGACATTTTACAACAGATGGATTCTTTACGAGTTTATCCAACTGCTCATATAATTTCAACTTCTATTTGATGCATCTAATTTTTGATTTGTGCGGTGAAACTAATAAGTATCCGGTAATACAATAGGGTACAGTACACACCACTGTTTATAAATTATAGTTAACTCTAATAAAAGTAATCGACTATTACTAATAGAGTGCTAGATCAACAAATCTATCGCTTTCATAGCCTTTTTGACATTATTATTGTCACTGTCAAATGCCGACAGTGAAAATAACAATAATAATGTCAAAAAGGCCATGAAAGCGATAGATTTGTCGATCTAAGTCGAGAGTGCTAGAAACTAATTAAGTTAGACTTAGAAATAGTTTAGCTTCCTAAGGCTAAGCCTAACTGATAGGACCACTTACTAGTTTTAGTAGATGTGGGTCTAACTTCTAACTTAGCTAAGCCTAACCTAACCAGGCGCCGTACGTAGTACGGCGCCTGGCATACTGAGGTGTGTATACCGTGATGGTAACACTTGATAGGCTTTAACGGCAAACACACTTATAAAAAAAATATATATATCATACTTTAAATAACATATCTCGGTTCATACTTACGAATTATGTTATGCATGGACATCAATGATCCAAATTGCAAAACGTCTGATGCTCCATTCGTTTGATTTATCCTGAAATTTACTATAAAACTGGCAAGATTACAGAAGTGACGAAAATGGTATCCGAATTTGTTCGCTGCAAGCAATATCAGGTGATTAAAAACTTGTCGGCAATGCACCCCCTGTACCCGATCAACCGATCGCCCCGCGCATGCGCTATGCATTGCCGACCAGTTTTCGGTCACCTGACATTGCATGCAGCGAACAAAGACGAAGGAAATAATAGTCATCATCATCATCATCATCAATTTGAGCTAAGTTATCATTCTTTTGCAACAATTTAAATAGCAAGCAAGGTAGGTTGAATGTTTAATTAATGTCTAGAACTAAAAAAAAAAAAATAATAATAGATGGAAAGTTCTTGAAACCACCCGTCGGCAAATTTCCTACAAATTTTTTAACGTTTCGTCTTCACAGCGCCGTCCTACG
>JBAMJV010005840.1:50000-172500 GCA_037951105.1 Echinarachnius parma
AAATCAATATAAAGCTTTATATTGTTTTTTAAACGTATATAGGGATGTGCACGACTGCACTGTTATAGGGAGTATTATACAGGCTAGCTCCAACATTATGTAAAAGAATTTCTTTTATGTATTCAGTCTTTGGGCATGGTAAGTAGAGGGGACATTTTGCAGAGTAACGAGTTTTATAATTTACATTTCGCTTGCATATCAATGGTTCTAAATAAGTTGGTACTATAGATTATGTTGTATTTTATAAACTAATACACCATATTGATATTTTATACACTCTTCCACAGATTGCCAACCGAGAGTAAGTAACATGGAACGCTGAGGTGTATAATAATTAGCGTTTAAAATTATGCGTGCATACTTATTCTGAAGTTTTTGTATCTTATCTTTGTGGATTTTAGCAGAGCTTCCCCAAGATGTACAACAATAATCAACATGTGGTAGAATCAAAGCAAAATACAAATTCATTAGTATTTTTGGTGAAAGAAATTGCTTGATTCTCCTTATACAACCTATTGCCCTAGAAATTTTGCCCACAATATTAAAAACATGTTCTCTCCAAGTCATGCCAGAGTAAAAAATAACACCCAAGTATTTAATTTTATGTACATTTTCTATAGGCAGACTTTTATACTTCAATAATAAAACATCGTTTACCAATTTTTTTCTATGACCGAAAGCCATGACTTTTGTCTTTTGTGGGTGTAAATGCATATTATTAAGGTCTAGCCACTTACATAATATAAATCAAAATCCTCTTGTAAAACCATCTACATCATTAATCGTTTTACCATAATTAAACATATAGCCGTGTCGTCAACATAAAGAGACAGAATGACCATGAAGGTTCAAATAGCAAATATCATTCATAAAAATGCAAAATATCAACGGTCCTAGAATAGAACCCTGTGGGACTCCAGATCTAGTATTCACACATTCACTAATACAATTATTTACTGTTACAAACTGTCTCCTTTCCGTTAAATATGATTCAATCCAATTATACTCGTTTCCTTTAATTCCAAAATACATAATTTTTCTAAGAATACAATTGTGTGGAATAACATCGAAATAATAAGAAATATAATAATGTGTATGATATTGTATACAACATGCATTTTCACGAAATAAGTTTGTATAGGGGAATTTCAATCAAATGTGGACAAAATTCTCAATATGATAAGTTCTGAACTGCTTGCAGTAGCCATGAATATTAGCAGGATTCAAGAGACATCCAAGGGACGATTTTTAGTGTCACCGTGCATGACACTATGATTGTGAATTATCATCGTAATTGTGATAACGAAAATACCTATTCTCTGACATACATCGTTTATTTTTTGTGCATGAGGTGTCATATAAAAGATAAAAATATGAATTTGTATGCGGTGTTTGTCCTTTTTCAAAATAAGTACGTTTACTACCTTAAAAACTCACCCAAACTTGCAATTTCTGCGTGCAAATGGAATTTCGGTAACACCAATTTCCATTGTTTTAATTCAGTCATGCGTGAATTATATGTGCCATAAGTTGTACATCAAATGAAAGAAGAGAAACAGAGCTTTTCATACATGTATATCTCATCAAAGAAATTATTCATTATGACAGAAAATTTCTGCCATGAAATCCGGTTTCGTTTTTTTTCTGGGACATGCACACTGTTGACAGTACTACTCTACGGAGTAAATATACAATGTGTATAATACATCTATATAATTCATAATATTCACATATACTCACACTTTTGTTGACAATAATGGTAACGGTTGCAACTGGGTTTTTTTTAATACAATGACATCCAATAAGTGCTTTGACACCTTATATATGTGCGAGATATGATGCTTACGACTCTGAGACAAACTACTTGATTCACCTTTTATGCTAACTAATACATTCAATTCACTATACTTGAAATCAACCTTGCATGCATTGGGTGTTGCTATGTCGGGCATATTTCTGGCAAGGTTCTAGGTTGCCAGGGGGAAAAGGGGCTTTGTTATGTTAGTGAACGGGTACATTCACACTGTCATCAAGCCTCAGTCTTTATAACAAAAAAAATATGGCACTGACATAAAAAAAAGATATTCAAGATATCATCTGATCATAGTCACGTAATGCGTTCAGGTGCACGTCTACATACACTAAGGCATTAGTTAAAGATGACACCGCGCGTCTGATTTATCATTATGGTCAAGTTTTGAGTGAAAATGCAAAGTGATATTTGCTAACTCACTGCACTTACTTTTTACACAGTTATAACTTTCCAGTAGATAATTAAAAATTCGAACACTTTAATCGTAAATATCTATTTAACGAAAGATAAATTCGAGAAAGAAAAAACGGTTCCATGCTTTGTTTGGTAATACGAATACAGCAATGTACTTTGTGATAACTGCTCGAATTCTAAGTAAGATTTGTGGATTTTGACAATGTTACTAGATCCCTTAATAATGTATTGCTCTTTGCCCGATATAAAGTATCCGCAATCAAGAGGAGCGTTTCTAAAGAAGAAAAATATATGGACTTAAACTGTTGTCATGATAAAAAGTGCCAGAATATATTAACTTGAAATTATTAAAATTATTATGCATGGCCAATTATGGGATGCCGAAAATGAATAAAGAATAAGGCGTCCGAGGACTCCAAACTGCACAGTATCTAAGTAAACGGTAACGTTGTCTGTTAATTGAAATAAGAAGACGACCATTATTCACAAATTTCGCTTATGATACGTCTTGCATGTGGCATAGATTGTATGAAAACAAATTGCACTGAACTTTGTATAATATAGCTTCATGTCTTTGCATTTTGAATGGATATATCAATGCAAGGAGCTTTTCTAGTTTAATCCAAAAAAATGAAGAGCACATTTTGTTATATAAATTATTATACGGGCTTAAATTTCTTGACATTATTATAATTATAAAGGACTTTAATAATGTAGTAAATATATAATCCATTGCGGATATAGTATCGGAAATAATATCGCTAATGATATTCGCTTGTCTCGCAATGTAAAACTAGGAATCTAAACGATCACGACGTTTCGTATGCTACTGCAATACTTTGTCAAATGATAATATCGAATGTAGACACTCGGCTTTTATGCTCTACCGTGGCTCCCAACATCACAATCTCGCATGAGCGATTGCGTTCCTGATAGGTCAACAACGGAACCCGCTGATTGGCCGGTGCACACGGGCAAACAACCAATCAACGGAACACTGGATCGGCCCGCCTAACGAAACAGCGTACGATACGTCGCCACGACACTACCCCGAACAACCGGCCCACAACGGTTGATGCCAAACCCACGGCAGAACCCCCCTAGCCACCTTCTCGCTACAACGCTCATATCTACGTATCAATTTCAGGGCAGGGTGCCCGTATGTTCAATCAATAATAGTAAATATATAATCCATTGCGGATATAGTATCGGAAATAATATCGCTAATGATATTCGCTTGTCTCGCAATGTAAAACTAGGAATCTAAACGATCACGACGTTTCGTATGCTACTGCAATACTTTGTCAAATGATAATATCGAATGTAGACACTCGGCTTTTATGCCCTACCGTGGCTCCCAACATCACAATCTCGCATGAGCGATTGCGTTCCTGATAGGTCAACAACGGAATGTTTCAACGGAACACTGGATCGGCCCGCCTAACGAAACAGCGTACGATACGTCGCCACGACACTACCCCGAACAACCGGCCCACAACGGTTGATGCCAAACCCACGGCAGAACCCCCCTAGCCACCTTCTCGCTACAACGCTCATATCTACGTATCAATTTCAGGGCAGGGTGCCCGTATGTTCAATCAATAATAGTAAATATATAATCCATTGCGGATATAGTATCGGAAATAATATCGCTAATGATATTCGCTTGTCTCGCAATGTAAAACTAGGAATCTAAACGATCACGACGTTTCGTATGCTACTGCAATACTTTGTCAAATGATAATATCGAATGTATACACTCGGCTTTTATGCTCTACCGTGGCTCCCAACATCACAATCTCGCATGAGCGATTGCGTTCCTGATAGGTCAACAACGGAACCCGCTGATTGGCCGGTGCACACGGGCAAACAACCAATCAACGGAACACTGGATCGGCCCGCCTAACGAAACAGCGTACGATACGTCGCCACGACACTACCCCGAACAACCGGCCCACAACGGTTGATGCCAAACCCACGGCAGAACCCCCCTAGCCACCTTCTGGCATCAACCGTTGTGGGCCGGTTGTTCGGGGTAGTGTCGTGGCGACGTATCGTACGCTGTTTCGTTAGGCGGGCCGATCCAGTGTTCCGTTGATTGGTTGTTTGCCCGTGTGCACCGGCCAATCAGCGGGTTCCGTTGTTGACCTATCAGGAACGCAATCGCTCATGCGAGATTGTGATGTTGGGAGCCACGGTAGAGCATAAAAGCCGAGTGTCTACATTCGATATTATCATTTGACAAAGTATTGCAGTAGCATACGAAACGTCGTGATCGTTTAGATTCCTAGTTTTACATTGCGAGACAAGCGAATATCATTAGCGATATTATTTCCGATATAATAATGTAGTCGGCCAAATCTCGATGTGTATACGCCATAACATAAGTATACCATGCAGCCTGATATATCCTCAGTCAAATTGCTCGGCAAAATTGAACGCAATTACAACCCATATGACTGTATTTCTATGCTCGCACAGGAGCATTTTGTATTTTTTCCAACTGCACACCTAATCCAAACTCTAAAATTACCCTGAAAGAATGTACCTATACAGCCCCCTCACAGCCCCTGTCATCAAATACGCTTCTCTATAATACCAAGGTGGCCTGCTATTTCGTTATCGTTGGGGAGTAGCCAATGTTTCACATTATAAATCAGAGGCCTGCAGAGTCAGAGGTGTTACAGACGACCGGGTGTGGTGCCTTGTACTAGGAGTGGCCGCTGAAATCACCTGCTCAGGCTGATTGTCGCGAGAAGAGCATGTGACGACATTCCGAGCCACAGCAACCAATCTGATGTTGGTCCGTTCCTTGGGCTGTCTGGACGATTCGCTGGTCACGGGTCGGACTTCCTTCTGATCAGCTTCAAGAAGGCAACACGAAGATGGGGGTTCTTCCATGCGTACACGACAGGATTGATGCCGCCGTTCAGCGTGAGAAGCATAATGATGACTTTTCGTCCGGCATCGAGCACCGCGCGGTTCACTTTGTGTCGGTGGCCGATAGTCTCCAGGAGACACAGCGTCGTCAACGGCAACCAACACAGGATGAAGAAGATAACGACAATGATGATGGACTTGCTTGCCTGGATACCCATGCGGACTCTGACTCGGTTACCCATGCTGCCGTTTCTACGGATAGGCATGCCACCATTACTACGACGTATGGGTATACCGCTATGGTTGACGACCAACCTGTTGACTTGCGAGACGCGACGTTGTTGCAATGGTCGCGCTCTCTTGTAGCTGCGCATATTCGTTGCCTTTGCGCGATCTCTGAAACGACGGCGAAGCAAGATAAGAAAGTGGAAATTCATGTTGGAGAGGAAAACGAGTCCCGCGAATCCTAAGATTATGATCATGATGCCGCACTCTAAGGGGTACAGCGGGCAAGGCAGGGAAACGGTCGACACCGAGGCCGTCTTCGCTGAGAAGACGTAGAGCACGCAGGTCCAGACTACGCTGAAAATCCACAACGACAATACCGCTACAAAGACACTTCGGTTGGTGACCGTACGTCGGTGGAAAGCTGGGAAGGCCAGCGAGCAGTAACGCTCAACCTGAAGACAGATCAACGTGAGGAAAGACGCGTTGGAAACAACGGTGGCCGGTAGTAGGAGAAGGAAACTGACGCGCGGGTTGCAGGTGGCGATCGAATCTTGGACGAAAACTCCGTATGTCATCGGTGCGAATCCGAAGAGAGGAAACCCAATATCCACCATGGACAGAGCGGCCAGGAGGTAGTAGGACGGTCGGTGGAGCTTCTTATCGCGGTAAACACATAGGAGAACGGACGCATTGCCTACAACGTTGACGAACCACAGAACGGCCGAGATGGGAATAAACCACGCGAGATCAAGAGCGACCGACGACATCCAGTCGACTACCGCGTCATTGTTAGAGACGTTTTCCTGAAGTTCATTTCCTGCGACATCGTCGGCATAATATACGCTGTCATTGGCCATCTTGGTAGAGCAGTAGCTATAAAATAATGCTGGTGAACAATCTGAATGTAAATTCTCATTCCCCAACAAACAATGATTATAGTAGTTCATCTATATTAGACCCCTTGAAATGAAAAAGTCTCGTTTATATAAAAGCAGAACATATTTTCGCAATTATCTTCAAGATGAAAACACATCAATGTTTGATTGTACTTTAAGCAAATTTATAATTTTCTCCCATTATTGAAAATTCCAATGGCATAATGCATGTTTCGTCTGGTTCGTCAATTCCAAATATAAACTGCTTCTTATTTTATTCGATGAAATCAAACACTCGTACAGATGACAATGAGAACACAGTTCCATAACAACCGTACTTATATTTTATGTTCTCCTCAAATGTGTTCGATGTTCGTATAAATATCCCCCAAAATCCGAATAACATTGTGGAAGGATGATCGCGGTCGGGCGTACGCAAGCACACACACACATACACACAGGCGCACGCATGCACACACACAGTATGTTGGTGTTGTTGCTATTATTATTGTTCTTGTTGTTGTTGTTATTATTACTATAGTTGTTGTTGCTGTTCTTGTTCTGTTATGTTTTCTTTACGACACGGTGATGTAGCATCGGCATGATGGGCACGATCCTTATTGGGGGCACAATAGGGATGACATTATATCAAACAAGATTAGATTAAAGGGACTCATTGTCGAAATCCTCAAAATCCAATTGGAATTCTAGCGGTTCCCTCACCTTTTTGTATTCGTATTAACAATAAATAACATGGGACAGGTTTTTAATTTTTTTATTTCCCTTTCGTTAAAAAGATATTTACGATTTAAGTGTTCAGATGTTAAATTATCCACTGGATCGTCGAAACCGTGTACAAAGTCAGTGCAATGAGTTAGTGAATATCACTTTGCATGTAATTTGCTCATTACTCGGCCATATACTGTCCATTTAACTTGAAATGTTCACACAATACCCAGTGGACATATCATATAACAACAATATACATTGTATCAACCATTCATCACTTTTTGCACATGTTAACAAAGTTACTAGATCCTTTTAAGTGTTGTTACTACAACAGAAGATTGTTCGTATCATTTGTAATTCCCCCTTTCGCTCCCATACAGACTCTTTATTTTTTGAAAATAAGATATTGAAGGTGAAAGACCTATATTTATTTCAACTTGGTCAGTTTATGTTTAACTCGCGAAAGGCCGCCGGAAAGGTGTTGAAATGACGTACTTGAGAGTTGACACAATGGAGGATTGGAATAAAGAAAAAAAAGTTGGTGAATGTGATCCTACATGTACAATAATAAATGTGTAAGAGTTTCATGTTAAAGTGTATTTTGAAGAGGTTGTTTGTCATAGCTAAATCAATTGTCTTATTTGTAGGTGATTTGATGGCGTCTTAATACTAAAAGTAGCGCATAACCCCCCCCCCCCCCCCCCCCTCCCCTCCCCGCCGGTCAAATTGGAACTGGCACCCCTTGAATAACAGTGGAAGATCCAGTGGCTACAGTGGCAACAGTGGTGTGCTGGCTCTAAATTTTGATTGGCGGTTTTGTGTATCAAAATGCTTTAAAAAGAGGTACAGATAGCACAAGAGAGCGTCAACCCCCCCCCCCCCCCCCCCCCCGAGAGCTTCCAGGGCCCTTAAATGGGCCCATGACCCTGGCTGTAAGGGAGTGGGGTTTCACGCTTGTGGTGTGTGTGAGTACACAAAAATCTTTGCGCCCCCCCCCCCCCATGAAAATTCTGGATCTGCCCCTGAATATAAGAAATCCCCCCCCAAAAAAAAAAAAGAAAGAGTGAAACAGTAAAAAATATATCATGTATTTGTTTTACATTTTCGTGTTTTTGTTTTGATTCAAATAGAAATTGCCTAAAAGGAAAATGATTTTAATGAGCCAATCTGTTTGAGGGTGGTAAAACTACATTCACACACAGGGGCGTAGACAACGGGGGGGGGGGGGGGGGGTGAGGGGGATGCATCCCCCCTCCCCACCTCACAATGTGGGGGGGGATGACATGTACAATCATCCCCCCCCCCCCCGGGTTTTAGGGAAGGATATAAACCCCTCAAAAAAAGTTCGGAAACTCAAGTTTGATCGATCATATCTCTCGTATTTTTAAAGTAGCATATTCGAAACTGGTGTCACAATAAAGCCTCATTTCAAACGGTGCATTATGTGTAGTGATTATGCAATTGGGGCGATTGCAGTAGCCCAGAGAATGGGGGGAAGCAGGAAGTGAAATCTCGCAAAATGGCTCAATGCATTTAATTTACGAGTGCATGACTGTGTTGACCAGTTTTCTGAAAGTAAAATTTCTATTGAATATTGCCACCCTTTCCATTTATCAAAATCATTGAATTTGGTACCATTTTAATGGAAATATTAATCGTAATGATTATGCAAATGGGGTGTGTGCAGCGAACCGGAATATGGAGATGGGGTGAGTGTGAAATCAGACAAAAAATATGGAGTTGACAAAAAATCAGAGCGTTGCATCCTTTTTTTGAGCTTTTGGGAGGATTTTTTAGCATTTTAAATCAAATATTCATGATTAAATAGCAGCCAAACAATCATACCAACCACTACACAAGCATATCAACAGATTTTAAAAACTCGACCGATATATAACGAGACCAAACAAATCACTATTTAAGGCTTTGCGTTACTGTTTCTGTTTTGTTTTTATTCAATAGCGAGTTGAAGATCCAAATGCAGCTTCGACAGCCTGTCACCTCCTCCTCATGCTGTCCACCAGTCTCATCACTCTGTCCTGTGGGATGGCATCCCATTCCCGGATCCCATTCCTCATGAACACCGGCTTCGATTTGCCCAATCGCACGGGCCCTTTCGATGTTGTTCAATCTTGGCATGATGTTCATGAGAGTACTCATATTGGAATGAATATGCAATCTCAAATCATTAAAGAAGCTGTAGAGACACAACTGAGTCACTATTCATGCTTTTCCAATTGAATTCTTCTCCAACTCATTCAAGTCGCATTATATCCTCCAAACAATGGTAAAAGACACTGACACCAAATCAGAGCGTTTTGAAATGGGTCACTTTTGAGGCTCCCCCACATTCATCTCCCTGCAGCCGCCCTTTAACAAAATCATAAAAAATTTCACATTTTCATACAGAAGAGTTGTTGGGCTTTCCGTTGATATCAAATTTAATCATGAATGTTTGATTTAAAATGCTCAAAAATCCTTCCAAAGCTCGAAAAAGGATGCAACGCTCTGATTTTTTGTCAACTCCATATTTTTTGTCTGATTTCACTCAACCCATCTCCATATTCCGGTTCGCTGCACACACCCCATTTGCATAATCATTACGATTAATATGCCATCGTAAAGAAGAGATAGTTTCCATTAAAATGGTACCAAATTCAATGATTTTGATAAATGGAAAGGTTGGCAATATTCAATAGAAAGTTAACTTTCAGAAAACTGGTCAACACAGTCATGCACTCGTAAATTAAATGCATTGAGCCATTTTGCGAGATTTCACTTCCTGCCTCCCCCCATTCTCTGGGCTACTGCAATCGCCCCAATTGCATAATCACTACACATAATGCACCGTTTGAAAGGTATATAATGTGGCTTTATTGTGACACCAATTTCGAGTATGCCAGTTAAAAAATACGAGAGATATGATCGATCAAACTTGAGTTTCCGAACTTTTTTTGAGGGGTTTATTTTTTTTTGTGTGTATCTGTATACGAGTGGGAAAGAAAACATTAGTTGTATGAGCTAAGACTTGTTAATTCTAACGTTAAACAAGTAATTTATACATCCACTTTCAATTTTCGCTGCGCGCGAACAGATTATCTCAGTTTGTTGTGTAACTTGCGTATGGTCTGGGGTGAGTTTTTTTTTTCTGTATACCGGGCCACGTAGTTCTAGTTCCAGTGTAGGCTGGCATAGCTCTGGCTGCTTGTGTGACGTGCACCAAATTGCACCATTTCAAGTATATAAATGCAAAATCTTCTCCGTGGGAGGGGGATACACCCTCCAAAACCCTCCCTATTTGGCTCTGCCCCAGCCCTCGGTAGCTTCGCCCCTCAGGAACTGTGTATGACGCTAAATATAAATACAATATGTGTGTTTGTGTTGGGGTGCATATTCATTAGTGTGTCAATTATTTGTTTTCTTCGTGAAAATATATTTAAAATGTCTGGTCGATCAAATCATAACACGCTTTCCCAGATACAGTCAATGTTAAGCCCGAATTTCCTATCTAGGTAAGCACCAGATTGCACAATTTCAAGTCCAAAAATGCAAAAGCTACCTACCGTGGGAGGGGGGACACCCCCCTCCTCCCGTTCAGTCACTTCGCTCCCTCGGGATTGGTCGCTTCGCTCCTTGCAATGTCTCACTCTCACATCTGGCTCAAAGTTGGCACCACAAAATCGTGAGCCCCCATAGGTTTTGCCTCCCCCCAAATCAAAAACTGCTTCCGGCCCGCCTGGTCACGACCATCTTAACATCATTTTGGCTAAGTAATTTACTTGAATTTTGACTAAAAATCGGCCCAGGGGCTTGGCAAAGTTGTGCACATTGACGACTCGATGATATTGTGTAAATAAATTCAAATGTTAACCGGAATTTTATATTAAATTGTTTTAGAGGTACTAATTTATTACAAAAGTTGATAGCAATAATGCAATACAACCACGCCCAAAATCAATTTATATTTGTTTAGCTATGTTGTCTGGTTGTGCACAAAATATCATCTTTGTGAATAAGAAATCCCGTCATTTATTGTATTTCTATTAATTATGTCAGAAAGTAATTGAATGCTAGATATACGAAATATAATTACGGCTCCCATCGTGATCGAATTGATATTTGCCGAGGGAAAACAAAGAAGCAGACCGGAGATAATTATAAGAGCGGAAATCAAAACAATCACGAGCTAAATTGTATCCCACTTCAGCTCCGCCATAATCTTAATGAGAATCGTTATTTAAACCGACTGCGATCATTATCTTACTTTACATAATTATATGCATCCATTATTATCCCCCAGTTTTTTACCCTTGAATTGCCAAAGTCAACTATAAACTCACTCTACTCATATAGGGAAAACATATAATAGGTGATTAACGCATTTTTATTTCATTGTTTGTGTGTGGGGCGTTTCCCAATAATGTTATTTGGCTTTAACATCCATTCATTTACATTTGATAGAAATTATCGTTCAGCTAAGAAATCTGTGTCCTATATATTTGGCTTTTAATAACATCCATTCATTTACAATTGATAGAAATTATTATTATTATTATCTTCTTTTTTTTTTCTTTTTTTTTTTTTTTGGGGGGGGGGGGGGGCACACAACCTGTATTTTCTTTATTTGAAGATAAATTGTAACCTTATGTTCTTTGTAGCTCAAATGATGGGGAGGGGGCGTGGCCATGTTGCTACGCCACTGGCGACTAGTCGAAATGTCTTAAATGTTCCCTTAGGGGCCATCTACAAAGTACGTACGCACTTTTTGGTCCGAAATTTACCCCCCCCCCCCCCCCCCCCCCGTACGCACATACGCAATTTTCGGATGAGTTCCAGTACACATGTGCAGTTTTCAAACACTGTTTTTTGTGTGTGTATCTCCTCTGTTTCAATGGAAGGGTACAACCCAACTGGAACCTGATGGCATGGGCGTTGATCACGGGGGAATGGGGTGGGGGGATATATCCACCCACCCCCCCCCCCCCCCCCCAATATTTGAGGTGCGGGGGATGTCCTGTATTATCAGAAATATAAAATAACATTAAAATGAAGGGATATTACCCCCTCTCATTCATTATTGATACAATAGTCTTCTTTAAACTATATCTTGAGAGTGCTTAAAGGACATCAAGCGTGGGGATGCTACACAGCGGGTCGCCATTTTGAACTGGGCCAGTTTGCGCGCACCGCATGACACTGAGCTAACGTGCATCACGCACCGTGCGCAACGTGTACTTAAGATGGCGCCGCGCATCTGATTTGACGAATCTGAAGTACCTTTAACTGCCCAAATCCAAAATCTTCCGGGGGCTGCGCCCCCTGGAACCCCTATTAAGGCCATCTGGCCAAGTCCCTTGTATACACTCCTAATCCAGATTTTCCGCTATGCCCATTAAAAATTAGCTCACATTCAACATACTATTTGATACGTAACGGTTTTACGTATATTTTTACATAATAATGAACAACATCTGACTATATCCCAAAGCTTCCGGGGCTCCGCCCCCTGGACCCCCATTGACATTACAAATGTTAGGGCAGTATCACTTGACTGATTCAGTTCAGGGTTCTAGCAGGGTGCTTGCAATGTGCACATCATAATCTGAACATTTCTAAACAGCTAACTCAGAAAATGCCCGTTGACTTTAATTTAGATTTAGGTGTCATGTTGGTAAAAACTATTTTGTCCCCTACCCCCCCCCCCCCCCCGTCATAAAATCATGGACACACTAGGTTGGTCGCTAATACTCTCTCGCCGATGATGGTCGAAATGACGTTTCAACCCCCCCCCCCCCCCCCCCCCAATGGCGAGAAGAAATCGACGCCCTTGAGTACTAGTATTCACTCTAGATTATGGGGATTACAAAATCTAGTATAGGGACAGGTTAACCTGTTAAATACGTCGTGGAACATTATGAGCCCGGGTACTGACACAAAAACTGCGTATGTTTTGTGCGTACACTAACGGTGGGACTCCCTCCTTCCCCCCCCCCCCCCTGTACGCATACCGTACGCATCGGCGTGAACCCCCCCCCCCCCCCCCCCCCCTTCCCCCATAAAGTGCGGGTACGTAGGCCTACTTTGTAGATGGCCCCAAATGCAATCAATCTATGGAATAGGCCATTGTTGGAGAGCGCCATCTGTTGTTTACACGTATGACGCATCGTAAAGTTTACAAATGAATTTGTCTCCTGTATATTCGTCTATTTGTATCACAGCGCCAATTTACATCATTAATAGTATTAACATAGTCAATGGATGCACACTGTAATCATTCCTGCACATAAAGTGCACATTTCAACTTCCTAGGGCGTATTATACAGCAAGCCGCCTTATAGGCGCACACATTGATATGGAACAACGTTCCAAGTGTAAGTCCTTCGGGGTCCCATTTTTTCAGAACGACCCATTGGTCCCGGTTGTTTGAGGACAAACATAGCGGGCATACAACACGGTTAGACGGTTTATGTTCGCTTTGTCTCACACTCAGTTGGTCTCCAACTTTTGGTCTAACTATGAAACATGATGCCTGAAACTTCCAGCTTCCCAGCTGCAAACTCGATCCCTAACCCCAAACCTAATCCCAACCACTAACCTTAATCCCTATGCACGTTCAAATTCGCCAAAAGCTTACAATTCAACTGATTCAAAAGGGCATTCCATTTAGCTCCGTTGCATGGTCAAATGATTGTAAATCCCTTTCGTAAATGCCTATAAATCAGCACTTGTTGCAGTCATCAACGTTGTTCGTATTATTAATCCCTTTTTTTTGCCACCATTATCGTAATTGTTTGTGTATACTCACAGAGCAGGGTTGATCAACATGGGTGATGGTATAAAAAATATGAAGAATTTGTTTTCGTAAAATGCGGAAATAATGAAATTTCCATGCGCCGCCGACAAGATTGGACGAACTACATTTAGCTTGTTTCGGTCCGTCCTTCCCAGCTCAAGTCTTATACTATATAACGCTAGCCGATCTGCCAGCGCCACACGCTATTTTTTGTGTGGGGGCGTTTCCCAATACTGTCAATCGGCGCTAAATGTTCATTAAAAAAAGTGGGGTTATTATTATTTTGTTCAGACCACCGGCGTGTGTTTAGGGTAATAGAGTTAGATGGTTTTATTTTTGTTAAACATAATATAGGTCGTTTGATTTTGTGTGCATTGCATGATGATGACAACATGTCCCACATAGAACCATAGGCGTAAGAGGCGGGGATAGGGGGCTGCGGCCCAGTGGAGTTTTGAAACCTTCGGCCAGTGGCAAACTACGCACCAGAAATTCGGGCAAAATCGTGTTGTATTCAGCAAATATATGTCAGTTTTGGGCAAAATAACTTTTATATTCGGGCAAATCATATCATATTGGGGCAGAACCATATTAATTTCGGGCAGTATCATGTTCGAGCAAACTGTCCGTTTGAACTAAACCATCGGCATCGAAGACATGTTACTTTTCCGGCAATAAAGAGAAGAGTACTTTTTTTCTTTCTTTCAATGCTCGCCAGGTGGAAATGAAAACATTCGGACAAAAGACTCACAGCCCCCCCCCCCCCCCCCCCCCCCCCCCAGAAGAACATGTGCCCCTATAAGAACGTCACGTTTGTAGGGGAAACTTTCCACCAATCACGTTTACTCACGGGGCCCTATCGATACAGTTCCTAAACTGATCGTCTCTTACGCCTGCCATTTATATCGTTATTATACTGTTATCGCTATGAAATTCGGTATCATACTAGTTGGTGTCGATCAAGACGATCAGTCGATCATACGCATTCGAACATCTACCGGTACTGTTCATGTAGCACGCGACCGACCGATATCGCGTCGACTAGTCGATATATCGAGTACGAGATCGATCGAGATCGATCGCGAGATATCGAGAGAACTAGAGTATAGTACGGAGCGGGGAAATACTTGCTCGAAATTGCTCATCGCATTATTTAACCATGCCCACGGAATTGGAATTAATATTTGGTCTATTGACATATGTAGCATATTCACCCAAACAACAGTGACATCAACCACTGGTGGAGCACGCGTGAGAACATTTTAACGTTATTTTAGACGATTTTTCTGATTCGCTGGAGCTCGAGCGGAGAAGTGACCCTGCGGCTGCAATCGACTCACCGGCCAGCACCGGCGCGGCGAGGTAGCGAGGCGCGCTGTACCTGTCTACGTCTACCGGTAGTAAACAGCTGTTTGGTCTACCGTAACATTATTTTGTAGCGAGATGTCCCAAGACTCATCGGATTGTTTTTGCCTCTGCTGAAGTAATTTCTCTGAATGGCAGGGAATTAATTCGACTGGCAAAAAACCGCCCACATTATTTTTTTCCCCAAATGGATCATCAGTTGGATAACTAACACTCGACTCGTATCACTGAGACTGCGTGACACTGACACTCTTGCCAAGCTGACGTGAGGTAGATATAGAAAGCCTGGCTGCACTGCCCTGGTCCTTACCATAGCCTGCCCCTGGACCGGGCCTAGCCTTTGTGTGCATTCACTTTGCCTCAGTTCTCAGGCTCAACTCAGCGGTGGATGCATGATTTTGAACCTGGATCCCAGGTGTTGAGTCCAGGCATGGCATGGGCATGGCCATGGGGACTGAAATCTAATCTCTCACATTTGTTTGGCCTCATCCTTGAATTTGATGGAACATGCATGCTAGTTGAGTAGTTCTGAGCCTGAAATGAAGGTCAAAGACAATCATTCAAAGTGATTGACTTAGACTAAGTTAAGTCTGTTTTAAGGATTGAGTGGATGTTTGACTTTGAGTATCAGCAGACAGGATTTTATTTAAAAAAGATACCAGGCATGACCATATTTCGTTTGGATGAAATTTGTCAACTTTAAATTTCAACCATGTCATGTGCATAATTTTCAAAACAGGTAAATGTTTCAAGTGAACATGATGTCATTGTCATTGCTGATTAACTGTGTTTGTGAACAGACATTAATGAAATACTAAGAAGTAAGATGGTCTAGATCTAGACTTTTGGATGATGCTGCAATAACATGCAAAGTTTCTTCACCAATTTACTGAGTGACGTGTAGTGATTTTTTTCTCCTCAAACTGACTTGCATTTGAAGAAGATCTACAATGGCTACTGCATCGAATAACGTAACAAGAGAGGAGGTTGAAAAATACATTGATGCTCATCGGGATATTGCAACAGACATTTTTGTTGCAAAAGCGACGCCAGAAATGGTGGACAAGTGGCTATCAAAACATGCAAACTCGATTCACAAGCATTCATCAGAACCTCATCACCCTCAACCTCATGAAGTCACATCATGGCCAGATGTATCCCTGAAATACCATGAGAAAGGAGTGTTCCAGTCAATACGAAAGTCACTGAATATATCAAGTGGCAAATCTTTGAGACACTTGTTGTCTCCAAGAAAGAGGAAGTCAACGCTGAAGCGGAATAAGTCTGCCCTGAGACAACTGGATGAGAAAGAACTCTTCATGGAACTGATCAGGGACATTGCGGATGAACTGGATCTGAACACTTTATGCCACAAAATTCTGATGAATGTTAGCATACTAACAAATGGGGACAGATGCAGGTAAGAATGACATAGGATAGGGTTGGCAGAAATCATTTGTAAATAGTTTCACCTATCAGAGCACAGTAATAATAAAGATTCACGATTAATCGTACAACCAATTAATTGATCGTACAATCAATTGATCAATCGTACGATTAATCATTAATCATTAATCTTTATGTTACGGGGCCCAGAGCTGATCAGGGCCATTCTTTGAAAAGTGAACCTTTTTTGGAAAAAATGAAGTTTGTTTTTTCAGTAGTTTTATTCCATTATTGGAAAGATCAGTGTCCAAGGTTTCATGAAATACATTTTTTTTTTTTTTTTTAGAAAATTTCTTAGAAAAATTAATAAATTTTCATATTTCAATATTCAAATAAAAATCATAACTAAAAAAATAATCAAGCTAGCTCATTCCTTTTATTCTCCTGTACATGATGATACCAATTTTGTGACAATTTAACTTCATATTACTATCTAAACCTAATATTTGTAATATTCCTATTTCCATTCACATTGTACATGTCACACACGTGACCACCCCAAAATGTCACACACATGACCCAGACATCCGTACATAATAACGTGCATTAAAAAACAACCGTTTGAGATCATTTTAATTTTTCACCATTTTCTTACTTACATATATCAGTTGTCTGATACTAATATGAACATTTTAGCTTTTCATATTTCACAGGATTTCCAAAATGAAATTGAGTTAAATTTGTTTTCTTCAAAAGTGCTCCCGTGCAAAGTCACACACGTGACCGATGCCATTTGACCTCTGTCCTTGGGCAACGTAATCCTAATAAAATCTGATGGATATTCGATATCCGACCGTGAAGGTCGGATACCGGATACAAATTTTCGGATACGAGTATCCGAAAAAAAAAGAAAAAAAAAAGAAATTTTTTAAATTTTATTTATTTATTTATTTATTATTATTATTATTTTTTTTAAATCCCCATTCGATTGATTCGATCAGAAAATGGCTCATTGAACCCTGCTTATCTATTGCTTAAGTTAAAAGTAAAGGTATTTTACATAAATTACAAATAAACAAAACAAATAATAAACCAAAGGTAAGAGGATTAATATACAAGTGGTATAGTGAGAGCCAAATTTAGAAGAATATATGAAGAGATATCGAAATCTTTCATCTTGACAGCAGTTTGTACACTAACATCGCACTGTCCTGCCGATTAAAAAACGGACAGAATATTTATATCGGATAAAAAAAAAAAAAAAAAAAAAAAAAAGATTTTTAAATTTTATTTATTTATTTATTTTCGGATATTCGATATCCGACCGTATTTACACGACTCATATTCTGTTTTCAAAATATTCGATTTGACTCGGCACTAAAAATAAGACATTCAACATGTCAATTCGGTGGGCTTTTCAGTGCTAGTTCCCCTCAAGGGTAATAATAATGCACTTAGAAACATCGTATTAAGCGCTATATAAATGTAATATACTTTGTATTATTATTATGTACTTGCATGACGATGAATTAAACATTTTCAAATTGTGCATTTATTAGAATACAAGGTGTTTTCAATTCGGTAGATTCACAATACAGTGCGCCACCTATCGGTTGCAGCGGACAGGCCAATTTCCAACTTCGGGGTCGACATCACAGTACATGTGGATGTGGTTGTGGCAAGATTGGAAGAGCGCGCGCTTTCCGATCATGAGATCCCGAGTTCGAACCCTGCCCACTGCCTTTGTCCTTCAGCAAGACAATTTATCCACAATTGCTGCTCTCTACCCAGGTGTATAAATGGGTACCATGGTCGGGTGTTAATTAGCCTGTAGCGCCATCATCAGTGGCAGCTTGGCTAGTATGCTACCTGGGGAGTTGAGAAAGTATGCAATATCATTGTGTGTGTTTGAAATGTACCTGTTGACCATGGGTAATTATAATTAAATAATTATTTAAGTGCTTAGAGGCTCTTTGCAAATTGCGCTATATAAATGTCTATTATTATTATTATATTACAGCCTAGCACCATTGAGCTGTATACGGCCTTATATTTCGATGTCGACCATTTCCCATGAGGCATTGCGGATTTCGGCCTGTCGCTGCAACCGATAGGTGGCGCACTGTATTGTGAATCCACCGAATTGTCAGCCTTCATGCAACAGCGCTCTTTGAATTATTAAAAGGATGCAATGTAATGGCATCCTAATGTAATGGCACCAAGGATTTCTCAAAAGATGGCTAGTAGTACAGTAGCTTTCACTATCTGAACGCATACACTGTAATGCGCTATGTTCGGTTTGAAATATGTCAGAAATTGTAAATATCTTCTTTAATGTGAAAATGTGAAAAAATGATGGTTCACAATTTAAAAATATGCTGACTCTCATATATGGTAATGTATGAAAAATAGAATGGTAATGTATGAAAAATAGAATACTAAAACAGTACTTACTCTTTATTCATGGATTAACATGAAATTCTGAATTAAGCGTTGATTTGTTTCTCACTACAATCAAGCATTACATGGTATCATGTTCTCCCAGTATTGTGTACAGTGCTCTAAGTCAGAGGGGATTGTACTTCCTGAACAGCTGATAGGGAAATTACCTGCAAATGACTTCTGGGGAAAACAGGCCAGTTGTGAAATGAGATTGATCATTATCTGCAAATGAGACGCTGTGAAAATATCATAATATTGTTAGAGTAGGATTGTTTAAAGGGACTTAGTAACATTGTCCAAATCCTCAAAATAAATTTTTCATTCTAGCGGTTCCCTCATACCTTGTTGTATTCGTATTAACAATAAAATCACGGGACAGGTTTCGGTTTTTCAAATTTCCCTTTCATTACAAAGATATGTACGATTGAAGTATTCAGATAAGAAAAACTCCGGGCGAGTTTTTCTTCTGTGTACAAAGTGAGTGCAGTGAGTTATTGAATATCACTTTGCATTATTGCTCATTACTTGGCCATGCAATGTCCATTTGACTTGAAATTTTCACACAATACCCTGTGGACATATGAGATAACAATAATATACATTGCATCAACCATTCATTACTTTTTGCACATGTCAACAAAGTTACTAGATCCCTTTAATGTTCACAGCTTTTGTGATGTACATACGGTATACTCATACTGTGTATTACAGAGTAACATAACTTAGTACTAGTAGGACATATTTTAATTTGGTACATTGATTGTGATCAAAATGAATAATGATCACTTTCTGAACCTATTCAGGACAGTAGGTTCTGAAATTAAATTTGAGCTGGGTCTTATGGAAAATACATGTGACACAAAAATTGAATCATCTTCAACGTGTAAAATAATGGCACTTTCTTGCTTTCATCCTGTTGTAATGTACACCCCCCAAAACAAATAAAATAAAAATTGTTCAGTTACGTCATACCACGTATACCGAGCTTAGACCATTTGAATGTAGAGCAAGTCATACCAGTATAAATGTATGTATTCACACTTGCTGGCTGACTTACATTTTGTTGGAGCTGTTCCAGTTTAAAATACAGTACAAACAACATTTTGGTGTCACCTACATGTAATCGCTTCTAGCTCATTATTGACCCACTTTTGGGATACCATGACAACCATTCAGCTTTTAGCTGTTACTGATCATGTACTGGGGCTCAACATACGGTACACTGTCAGTTAGGAGAATATATACTGTACACTACATGTACGTTTCCTCTATTATTGCATTCAATTATTCAAAGCCTGTGCAGTATGCAGTATGTACATCTGCAGGTACAGGTACGACTGTCTGTTAAATTTAAAACAATACTCTATAAATCTTGTAGGGGAAACATTATGTACATCATTTCCTTATTAGCATTATGCATTAACCCATTCAGGACTGGTCCAGGAAATACTCCAGCTGGGGTGTGGGATGGGGTCTATGGAGAATGCATGCATGATAAAATCCATCAGTCTTGAATGGGTTAAATTACACAATGTCTGGTATGTAGCTGTATGACTGTCCAGTAAAACCATTCTCTTAATCTCTAGAGGCATGCAATTGCCACACTATTTGAGACAACAACTTGTCTGTTTTTCCCCAAAATTTATACTTAGTAACATTCACATTCAAATATCTGCATGATACACAGACAATACGGTATATATATTTAAATTATGAACATTAATGCATTAGATTTATTGAATTACTTGTAATTGTAAGTACTTTTGAGCCATAAAATTTTAACAAAATATAATGTAGGTCTTTAGTAGTTTGGGGGAGGGGAGTGCCAAGCCTCACGATGCCTTGGCAACACAATCTCGCCTGAAGTAGTAATATTATGGGTTTTGTTTTCCTTCTATTAACAGTCTGTTCCTGGTTCGAGGCACCAAAGATCACCGATACCTGGTGTCCAAGCTGTTTGACGTGAACGAGAACTCCACGGTGGAGGATTCGCTGCACAGCGAGATTGACGAGATCACCATCCCCTTTGGTCAGGGTATCGCGGGACATGTGGCCAACACCAAAGAGACAGTCAACATCAAGAATGCGTACGAGGTAAATGCAATGTGCTTTTTAATTTTAGGGTAGCCTAAATACGATGTCAACATCCAAGAATGGGTATGAGGTAAATGCAATCGGTTTTGCTTTTTAGGGTAGCCTGAACACTAAACGGAAGGATGAACTACCAAAACGGAAGGACATTCTAGTAGCCTGTCCTTCCTTCATATCCTTCTGTAGCTGTCCATCAGTCAGTACCATTTGTGTCATGTATGATTGTTATATGAAGTCCACAGACTCTTTGATAGATTCTCTGTGTGTAAGTGACACCTTGTTTAAAGGGGAAGCCAATCGCTGGCATTTTTGCTTACTGTTGATGATAAATTGATATTTCCTGTCACTTCTAGTCCTATATTTCCTATTGGGTATCACTAAATATGGAAATAATCAATGTTTTTAAAGACCACTACCATCTGTTTTGACTTGACCACTGGATGCTGAGTGCCATGTTTTTTTTTCCAGTCATGTTGCCTTCTCCCTGTAATTGTAAGATAATGACAATATTGAAGAAAAAAAACACATTCCAAATCATGTGTATAATATGAAATCTGTCAGTGAAGTGTTTCTAAATTATAACCTGTAGACAATTCTTATACATTTTAGTAATTACATCCCATTGAATTGGAATGAAAGAACTGACAATAGGCCCAGGATTATAAATTGAAATGAACATCTATAACTTAAATAGTTGTTAAAATGGAGAAAACATGGTTCCATGCTTTAAACAGTGCTTTTCCTCCTGCAACATTGCGGGCCAAATTAATCTGTTAAATTATTCATTACAAAGTGGTTAACGATTCAATCTTTTTTTGCGGAGCTGTCGATGCTGCAGATTTATTCAGCAGATAACCTTTTTGCACATTTCAATTTATCCATAGGTCTAGATCTGACATTTCAAAATGTCATTACATGTAATATTTTTCTTAAATGCACTTCAATAATGTTCCTAAAATGTCTGGTTGTGTTGAGGATCAGGGCCATGGAGAAAACTATTTCTTACGGTCAGATAATTGTATTTATTGTCGTTCAGTACGTCACAACTGTACAACATCTAGACATCTGTTTATAGAAACAGCTTTTATCATTTTGACTACATGTGTTGAACCGTGTTGTACAGTACCATATTATGGACTTCAGCTTTAACACGTTCAGGACTGATCTCAAAAGTTCTCGCCTGTAGTCTAAATGGAGAATATGTGTATGTTATCCAAATAATAAATTGTCTTGAATGGTTTGAACAAATAGATTTATAGTATGTTGTAAATTCAAATACGGTACATGAATGAGTTATTGTGTGTTTGTACACATTTTGAATTGGTTTGAAATGTGAAGTTCAAATGGAGGAATGTACAATTTTCTTATCTTGCCAAATACTTTCTAGTTAATTGAGGGTTGCCAGCTAATTTCCAGCAATTGCAAGAATTCTGTTTTGTTTTTTCTTCGAAAAATCTCCAGGTAGAAAGCCAAATTTCCACCTCTTTCTTTTTGTTATCTTTTCTGTGCTAAACTAACATTTGACTTGCCCAAGGCCAGCAGGCCAATGTTCATGTTGAGCTGTACAGCAAAGTTTTAACATTTCAAAATGGAGACAACAAACAAAACAACAATAAAAACAACACTAAAAGTGTGAGATAAGTTGACATTTTGTAGTCAGCGAGTTTCAAATTGAAAAATCAGTCTAATAAAAAATAATACAGATAACATTTTGCAATGGATGAAGTTACAGTAATTTAATGGCACCATGAAACCTATACTCAGGAAATTAGATTGCATACTCTGCTAATAACTTGGTAGCCATAAATCAAATTTCTTGCAGACAAACAGTGACTTTGCCCATGGATGTTGCTTGATAAAGAAAATTTCAAGGATGCCCGATTTCCCCTGGGACAATAATTCTGAGCGTTGATGAATGATTTACGATAGCTTTCATAAATGTGATGATTTGTTACACTCATGCTGTGTGTACAAAAAATAACCTTATCATAATGTTAGACAAATATATGTTATACTCCGAAATGATTTATAGCATAGCCTTATTACTTATTCCAAAAATGATTCTATAAATTCATATTTGTATGTTCAACAAATCTGACAGTGAATAAGCATTTCATTAAACATACTTGAGCTTTTGGATTTAATAAGTTGATAATAAACTATTAACTTATAATTGCACACTTAATTAAATTACAACGCCATCACTTTTTATAATTCGTCAGAAAGAAATATGTAAACATTAAATTTCATTTTGTAGGTACTGCAGTGTACTAAACTACATCAATGAGCACTTGCCCGATATCCTAAACCATTTGGGGAAGTATTTTATTTGGAAAACAAGGAAAATATATCCCTTTTTAGTGGGCATACAAACTCTGCAAAATAAGTCAAAATAAATGTTTTTAAAGCAAAATGTTTTATTTGGGCCAGTTTTATGCTTGCCCCAAAAGGCAAGTCACTGGTCCAGAAATACAGTTTCAGTGAATTAAAAATGCAGTCAAACCAGTCTAAAGAAAACCACCCAGCGGAGACACTAAAAGTGGTCTTTATGAGCAGACAGTCTTTACAGACTGGTTCAGTTTACGTACATGCAACCTACCTTTTATAAGGGAAATAAGAATAATGGTAGTAAATATATAATCCATTGCGGATATAGTATCGGAAATAATATCGCTAGTGATATTCGTTTGTCTCGCAATGTATGTACCATACATTGCGAGACAAACGAATATCACTAGCGATATTATTTCCGATATTAAGAATAATGGTGTTTATAAATAGGAGGTGGTCTTTATAGACAGGTGGTCTTTATAGACAGGAGGTCCATAGAGCAGGTTTTTATTGTATCATTACATGTATTGATAGATTGCACACTTCCTACTATCACATTAATGTTCACCAGTCTATAGTTCTCATTTATATGGAGACACAAAACGCTAGTGGTCTCCATGATCTGAGCAGGTCTTTATAGACAGGTTCATTTACATGTGTAAACTACTTTCAAGGGAAATAGGAGAATTGATCTTGTGGAGTGGAGGTATATGTGTGCATGAATGCCATTGTAAATATGAATCAGTCATCAGCTCAGATCATGGGATGGCAGGGAATAATTTTCCTCCTCAAATCTGATTAGCAATTTCAGCCGATGGATAAATATTTCAAATGAAATTCTGTACACTTCTATGGAAGAAAACTGCTAAACAAAAGATATTTTGTATAGCAGTCATGCATAATAAATTGCGATGCGATACCAGGAAAATTATTCCCTGGGATGGTCAAGATGACTTAATAATTGATCGGTGGGGAATGGACGCTAATGACGTGATTAGATCTTCTTCACCCAACACAGATTTGTTTGACACCCACCCTATTGATCAATGGTAGTCTGTGTCTGCCAATTAGCATGCTTCAAATTTTCCTGTTCAGCTCTCTCTAGTGTGCATGGACATCCAGAATGAATATATACAGTGTGCAGTAACCATGCAGTTCAGTGAAGAAGAACAAATGGGCGCGTAGGGCGAATTAGACACTGAAATGTCAAAAAGGGCCCAGAGAATCATAAAAGAGCCCCCCAAAAAAATTTGTAGAGAGTTCAATGTGAAAACAAATTTTAGAGCGCTATTTTCATGCAGGCAAAGTTGGAAAGTAGCCCCTTTTTTTCCCCCTGATGCAGTTCGATGATTTGGTAGTTGCATGCATTTTCCACAGACCACAGACTGCATATTTTGGAGACCACTCCTGATAGGGTTAATATCTGTGACCATAGTAATGTGTGCAAACATGCGGCGATGGTGGCGATGGTTAATTGAAAGACGATACATTGTGTGGATGTGTAGTCAAATGTACATTTTTTTTTACAATGTTGTACACAAAATTTGCCTACATTGAAGGTACATGTATAAATCCTAATTTAAGATTATCTCTTTCAACATATAAATCAAAACAATTGATTTACATTGGGGAAATATAATGACTACAAAGTTTTGCTTCATCATAGAATCCTTTAATAAATGACCTGTTTTTGTCTGTTCATGCATACATTTTCTTTTGCTTAGAACTTATTTTAAACAGACAGTATAAACATGTAAACATGACTGGTTCACTACACAATGTGAGTTCATTGATGCACCACAAAAGTATTGAATTGCTGTAAACAGACAATTGATATCTATTAATAATCCATTCACATGCAAGCCATGCATACAACATAATTTTCTTCTTCTGTACAGGTCTAAATAAAACCATAATGTTCAAATCATATATAAAATACTGTTATAAAATACATTTACAGTATGCAGTTATAAAATGTTATAAAATACAGTAAATAAAAAACAACAACTCATATTTCTCATTTGTCCCTAGAGTATTCTCTAGGAAACATTCAAATTAGAAATTTCTTGGAATATTCATTTCATTAAATGATGTTGTCATGACAACCGAGATTAACAAGTGAATTGGGGAATTATTTTTAATGATCATGAATATAGAGCATACCCGATCTCTTCCTATAGGCCAAATAAAAATGCTTTCAATACATACATGTACAAATTTTGAATTTATTTCTCATTTTAACATTTTCTTCTTTCTCAATTCCTAAAAGTACCAGACAACATGATTATTAGGCATTTGTATGTATATTTTTAGACAATTATAGTCTGAACAACATTTCATTTTTTCCCCTCAAAATGAACTACCTTCAAGTTAAAATGTTTGTATTATGAGAGCAGGTCTGGGGTATGAAATGTCATATTATGTGAACATATTTATACAACACAGATGTGTGAAGGTTATTGACGCACATTGATCTGTTCACATTATGTACAAAGTAGGTGTAAAATCTGTGCTATTAACATCTATACAATACGTTCATTTCAAAATGAACTACCCTCACCTTGTAAAAGAAGGTCTGGGGTATGAAATATATTATGTGAACAAATTTATACAACACAGATGTGTGAAGGTTATTGACGTACATTGATCTGTTCACTATCCATGTACAAAGTAGGTGTAAAATCTGTGCAATTAACATCAATACAATACATTTTACATTCTTTTCTGTAACCTGTTCGTTGTCTATGGTAACCCAGTAACCTGGCCCCATATTCATGAAACCCCGCTAGCTTAGTTCATTGCTAAGTGTATTTTAAATGCGCAGTTCATTGAGCAACAAACAGTTTTCCTAGTCCCCAACTAGGGTTAGCTGGGTAAGCTTTAGGTACCCACTATACATTTAACCATAGTTAGCAACTAAAATATCTTGTGTTGAATTCGTAGCCACGCCATCCAAAATATAGACTTAGCAAGGAACTAAGCTAGTGGGCTTTCATGAATATGCAATAACTAGTATGGGAATAGCAAAATCTAGCAGGGAAGGGGTTATTATGCAGCTCTTGACACTAGCAACTGTCGGATTGCGCGGGGCAAGTCAAAATGAATGTCAGACAAGTACAATTTGGGTCTACAATAATGGTCTAGTTTGGGTGCCCTAACAACCAACATTTCTGTGAAACTATGAGAGTAGAATGTTATTCTTTATGTATTTCTAGAAGTAAGCAGGCAGGTACATTTTCTGCTTGAGGCAGAACAATTAAAAAATGTATAATTTACTAGCCCGGATGGGCCAGTAAAGAAAAAAAAAAGGAGTTTTCGTTCTATACCATGTCAGCACCTGCATTGAATTTACATGCTCTTTTTACGAACATGTTTTATAAGGGGAGTGAGTGCACTTTTATCAAGGGGTAGCGTCAGTATCATCTTGCAAATAAGGTGCTGGTTTGATTAGGATTAGGAAGATGTTCGTGCATGGGATTACACATGCTTTGGGTTGGATACATAGTACAAATACTTTGTACATGGGATGTATCGGCTTTGAAAACAATAAGACACTGTGCTTAATTTACTTTATGTGTTTATTTAATGGCTGCGCTGGCTTCACTTTGCTTTATGTGTTAGCTGTATTGGTTTTAGTTTGCTTTATGTGTTAGCATTGTTGGCTTTACTCTGCTTGATGTGTTAACTTTGTGTACACACTGTGTGATAAGCTTGCTGGGCAGCGAGGCTGGAGTAATTGCAGTGATCATGTCGATGCGTAGCCTAGCTTCCCCAGGGCTATTTTGTTGAAGAATTCTATTTTAAGCCCAAGTCCAGTTTTGGGAAAGTAGCTAAATACATCTATATTGATCAATATTGGTGAATATGTATTGAAATAGGGCTTGTGTGGTAAAATCCGAACCAAAGCATCGTTAAATACAGAAATATCAGAAGAAATCCAATATCCGTCTGTGAAATTCATAAATCCACCGCCCGTTCAGACCTGTCAGCGCCGCTAGCACTGGGGGAGATATCGACAAGCTAGGGACAAGCCCGTATAGCGCGACACCTCGTGTACACCTCGTGGTCGTAATACACATAGCGTATGAGCGATTCCGCGTTGGCGATATCTATCCGGCCCTAGATCAATTTATAATTTTGCAAATATATCAATTAGTAGGTGGTTTCTTGGCCAAATTTGGATAATCCTATATTAATTAGTACAATTATATTCTTTCACATTATTGGTAATAAGAGCTTCCATTTCATTTTTTTGAGAGGGGGGCGTTTCCAAAACTGGCCTTTACCTTTAAAGTGAGATTAAAAAAAAGCTAAAACATAATTTTCTTTTTTGAAGGTTATGGACAAAGAGATCAAGATTCCTATTACAAGGTGCCGAAAAATCTAGAAAGGATTGTATATATATGCCTCCAAAATTTAGAGTATGATCGTACAAATTGTGTTGTACATAGAGTGAGAGACTAAGAAAAGAGGGTATTTTATACATGTGCGACATACATACATGCATATCACACCCATAATTCTAGGAAGTACACATTTACAGAAGATATATAACGATTTTGAAAGGCAAATCATATTTTGCCCTTTCTTTTTCTATTTTAAAAAGCAATTTCTATGATATTACATTTTATACAATATTACATACAGTATGCGTTGCATAAACAGCTGCACAGTTATTAATTAAACTCCAAAAATAAAATGGATCACCATGTTTAATACACAAATCCCTTGCATAAAGGAATTTGATCCATAAAGATATCTGTAATTACCTAGCGCAAAGTTGATTCTCTTTTAATATGCGAATGCACAGTTGTGTCGATTGCAATTCATTTTATGCAATACAGCACCCCCCTGAGTTGTAATAAACATGTGGTACAATATTAGAGGTAGAGTGGTTTTCAATAGTTGAGCTGTAATTTTGACAACAGTTCAATTTCAGTCATGCATGATTTTGTTTACATAACCTTTTCTGACATTTTGGCGCCCTGAAAAAAAAGGAATCAAATTGTCCACAAAACCCTCTGCAGTGGTGAAAACGGATGCAACTGTCATCATGCATGTACATGTGCGGGTTTTTTATTTGATTTTGATGCAAGAACATATTCAAACAGTACACTAGACACGCCAGAAATATTTGAGAATCATACACATACTGCGGGGCATTTGTTATTATTCACTTCTGGAAATGAGAGAGGAGGAGAGAGATGGAGAGAGGGGAGGGTGAGGGAGAGAGAATAGCATAATTATTGGCCAAGCAAAGTCATCACCCTTGCACAAATAAAGAGTGAGAAGTTTGACACTAAGGTAGTGACGCGGGGGCCCGAAATGTGCCACCACGGATTGAGATGATAAATCGTATCGCCACACTCCAGGGCACAGCCAATCGATACTGATTTAAGTGTGATTATGGCACCAACCGTAACATTGTATGCATCGCTATTGTGCAGACTGCTTGACTTTTATATTCTCTTCCCAGGTTTCACCCACCCCGACCCCCTCCAACCCATTGTCCGTGTAATGAGTATCAAACTGATTTATCTAGCTTATAACGGCTATGCAAGGTAAATAAATAATTTGTAATACATGATTTAACTATCTATAGGTAAAATATGGCTCCACACTACCCTTTTTTGTTGCATGTTGCCCAGTCATTATTCAAGCCAGTAAAATCATTTCCTCTTAGTTGTCCGGGGGCCGGAATACAAATTTACTGGCCCAAAAATTGTATTTAAAGACAAAATGTATAGTGTGAATTAACCCTGACTTTGGAGAATAGTTCAAAATCAAAATCATTGTCAGTGAGATAATTAAGGGCATATTTCTATTACCTATTGCACCTTCACGATAGCAAGACCTTCCTATATGTTGGAGGCACTCCCTATTTACTTGGTGGATATGCCACACAAACAGGGGAAAATATTAATTAATTTTATCCTGTGCCTTCTAGGATTGTAACACAGACAGGCCATGCATTTAACCGTGCATTTATTTTGATACAGAACATTATTTTGTTCATGAAAATTGAAGTAAAAGCATGATGTGATACTTCCTTTTCTTAAAAGAAAATTCATATGAATACCATATGAGAAGTCATTGATTATGGTTCATACATATTTATTGATTTCCAGCCCTAAGAGTGTTTGTTTGACATACAATTTTTACTTAGAATTCAGATGGCATGCACCATTAGTACAAATATACAAAAGATAAAAGGATATATAAATAGAGAGGGAGAGAGAGAAAGGAAAAGAGGGCATATAGAATGAGATTGTAAAGAAGATGAAGGGGAAGGAAGTGACAGGGGGGGGGGGGGGGGGAGATAGATATTGAAGGGAGAAAGAGCAAGAAATTGAAAAGGAAGCAATGGCATGATAAAAAAGATACTTTTTAAAGAGAATAAGAAAGAAAGAAAAATTGCATGCCCACTTTGGACAATGATTGCAATTTCCGGGAGTACGGGTTGATGAAAAGAAACAACATCTCACACTAAATTACTAAATAATTGTTCTCATCTGACTCATCAGCTGCTATTTATTATTCTTTCATTAACTATAAATGCATTTTAGAGCGAGGACTATGTACTTGTAGATCGGGAGTACATTTTTTAAGGAAAGAAATTAAATGAAATTAATTTGTATAATTTTTCTACCGAGTTAAAGTCTTTTTTTCCCTTCTTGTTAACACTGTATGTGTCTTGTGTATTTGTCAAAGTGAGTAGAAAACTTAGTATAGATGGAATAGATATTTAAAGAAAAGTATATTTCTCTTACTACATAGCTAACCCCATAGAGTTAATACAGGTCCTACCAGTTTCCACCCTGGAAATATCCAACTTGAAACAAAATAAAATAATTGAGAGAAACAATCTGTACAAAATTGAGGAAAATCGGTGAAGAAATGAGAAAGTAAGTCCCCCATTCAGGGGGATGTTTCACAAAGATACTAAGTTGAACTTAACTCTAAGTTGGACTTAAAAATTATGGAAAGCCGTTATATTCTTTGAAAAAATTGTTGAATTAAAAAAAAAAAGGGATACAATATTGATTCAAATAATAATTATATTTTCTATTATCAAGGAGATTTCATGATCTTGATGTAAAATGTATTTAAGACTTTTGAAGTAAAATACACATTATATGTATGTCAGACTTGCCTGCAAGATTGTACCTGGAAGAGATTTGGAAAGTATGTACTCAAACTTCATTGTAATATCTCATAGCAGTTATGATAATATGGTTCTTGCAGGTGATACTTACTTCTGGCCCCATTTCAAGGGCTATTTGCCTATTTGGATTCATTGTCGGCTCAATGATATGCTCGCCAGTGTCTGATTGCATCCTTTAGCGATGCCGGGGAAAATAATATCAATTGTATCATTTTTACTGGGGTCTGTGGAGAATTTGTTAGTGATTATTTCCCTACCTGCCATCAATCTGAGTTGACATATGAAATACATTTTCAGACACATTTCAATTTTGACTTTAATTTTTATAAAATGACCACTGTTGGCAAAATAGGCACATTATCTCATACTCAAAGCTTGCAATTAGAAAATTGTGCAATCAATAGAAAAATACTCATCATACTCGATTGTAGTTGCACTGGGGTCTATGAAAAATGTGTTTAATTATTTATCAATCTGAAAGTTGCAAGTCATGTTGCGCAATAATGTTTTTATATGACGCATTTCAATAATGAATTCAATTCTAGAAAATGACCTCTGTTGACAAAATGTGCCCTGCTTACATCAAGTCTGAAGATGCAAAGCTTGTAAAATTGTACCTTGGCGAGATTTCATTTGGGAAAATAGGGTGATAGAAATATATATTATGGCTCTCTCAAGGGTAGTTATAATAATATGGTTCTCGCAGGCCCCATTTCAAGTGCTCTCCGGATTCGTCGCGGGCTGAATGAAACACTAACCAGTCCGTGATTGCATCCCGCCAGCCGTGCAGGGAAATCTTATCAATTGGTCATTAAATTGGCAAGGACATTGAAGAGATTGGAAAGGGCATCCTTTACTCCAAAGATGAAACACTCTTGAGCAAGATTCACGAAGCAATATCAAAAGTATTCTGTCATTTAATAGTGTTTGTCACTGGGGCAAAGATGAGTCTGCTGGGGGGGGGGGGGGGAGGGCTTTAGTCCCAAAAATGAAATTCAATATGGGTATAATGGCTTTAAATATTGTTTATTACTTTGGTATAGAATTACAAATTGTTAAGTACTCATGTGTTTTATGCTCTGAAAAATCCATTTATAATATCCTCAATTTTGGAAAGTCCTAACCCCCTCTCACGCCCTCCCCCTCCAGCAGAGTCGGTCCATTTCTTTGCCTGCCCCCCCAAAAAAATTATTATGTTAATGGTGTTGGTGAATCAGCACTTTTTATGCACCGTGTAACTTGTGTGGGTGTGTTTGCGTGTGTGCAAAACTCCAATGTTAAAAGGATGTTTGGATTCATAGATCAGATGTGCAGTGCCATCTAGTGTTATGCACTGCGCAACAACTAGCAAACTAGCCTAGTTTAAAATGCCGATACACGATGTAGCATCCCCATACATGACATTCTTTATTCAAAAGTATTGGAGACCATTCAATTTGTGTTTTTTCCACCAGTCTGCAGCTAAAAGATAACTCATCTAAATAAATAAAAAGAGAGAGCATGAATTATAAAAGAATGATACTTTCTTGTTGTTGAAACCTACATAATTAGTCACTCGTTAAAATTGAATGAAAGCTTCTGTAAAAAGAGGCGAAAGTGAAGGAAAACATGTTACAACAGTTGAATAATTTCTCATTCATGGAAGGGGGAGGGGGGGTGAGGTTGATGCAGTAGATTGATGTAAAAAGAAGGATTTTTGTCATATTTGTGAGGATTCTTTGAAGGAGACAAAATTCCAAACCCTCAAAAATGGGGAAAACATTTAACAAGGAACAATATAGTAAATATATTACTCATTGCGGATATAGTATCGAAAATAATATCGCTAGTGATATTCGTTTGTCTCGCAATGTATGGTCAACAAGGAATCTAAAAGATCACGACGTTTTGTGTGCCGCTGCAACACTTTGTCAAGTGATATAATCTAATGTAAGCAATCGTGTTTTATACTCTTCTCGCATGAGCAAGTACGTTCCTAAATGGTCAATTACGGGCAAGGTTGTACGGGCAATATAGTTCCTGAATTTTATCATACATTTACATTTTGTTATCAGACTCGGATATGAACGTATCAATAGTAATATTCATTGAAAAGTGACACTGGCAGGACTTATTGCATGTACGGTCAATCAAATCGATATATACAAAACAATTTTTGTTGTTTCTCCTGTGTTAATGAGATTTTGTGTTTGTACACGTCTGCTTGCACATGTTCACTACTAGTTCATAAATATATTCCTCTTCATAGACTCAATATATTTGCAAATCTTGATTAATTGCTCACTGGCCACTTTATTCACTGATTTCTGATCCTGATATTGATCATGATTATCCAAGAATTATTACTTTCTCCCAAGTGAAGGCAACAGGGATGTACTGTAAGGGATACATGTGCTCTGTAAAACCTATATATTTTATCTATTGTGCAATCCCCATTGAGATGCAATAGATGATACTTCATGCTCTGAAATAACCCTAGATACTCTCCATGGGTTGTAGGTCTTATTATATACACATCATGTGCATGATCTGTACTTTGTCTTTTTACAACCTTTTTTTTTCACAATGTGGAGAGGCTATCAGTTGTCTTAACCCGCTCAGGACTGGTCCCAGAAATACTCAAGCTGAGCGCTATGGAGAATGCATGTTATAACCAAATCAAACAGTTTTGAACAGGTTAAACAAATAAATACTGATTTATACGCACTAGCTCTTTTCCTGTATATAAAGCAAATTTGATTTAGGGAGATCTAGGTAAGGGTGTGTCACGTGAAACAGTTTTTTTTTTTTTTACCACGTAAGATTTCTGTTACTGGCAGTACTGCATACATCTGAATGCAGCACTTGCTCGTTCTGGCTGTTTATGCTTCGAATGCTCAATGATTATGCAACCATCCAGGATCAGGTGCAGTAGTAATGTAATATAACTCAATAAAGCAAAGTAGATTGCATTTTTTCCCCTGTCATCCACATTAACTTGTTCAAGTCTGGTTTTAGAAGAAAAAAAGTCTGGCAATGGTCTGTAGAAATTGCTTGTTATTGGTAAAGTTGTCATGAAATAGGTAGAATTACTGTATTTTATAAGTCTAGCAGAAACTTGCACTTATTTCAGAGTACATTAAGTGAGAAATAATTTTATTTCAGGGTTTAGTTTTACATTGACCATAAATTGAGTGAAGATCATAGGTATCTTATTTAAACATATTTATACATGTATGTATTCCTCTATTGCACTTTTGGGTGAATGAGTTTGAGATACTATATTAGGCTGTAATCTATCCATGGGAAATATGTTTAATAAAAAAAAACATTAAAGTAATACTATATGGTATGTATACATGTAGTATAGTGTGTGCAGTATGATACATTACCTCACTACCCACTGACTTTGTTTACCATGTCAGGGTAATTGCCTTTGGTTCAGCCCTGAATGTTTAAGGGGAAATTATTTTGTCAGATTTTATCACCCAGATCATTTGCATCTTACTGACACGGTACAGGCACGTATAAGTGCTATGGGTGCATGGCTTTTTCAGCGATCTGGTAACTTCATTATTGCAACGCAATTGAAGCGATGTATACACTACCAATCTCATGCGGTGTGCTTTCGTTGCAGCTGGCACTAGTTAGACCATGCAGTTTCAGAATTTAGAAATTGTATTTATATATTGGAAGTGCATTATCTCCTCACAATTTTAGCTTGGGAGCTCTCTTAGGAAGAAACAAATATTTGTCATTAGTTCATATTCTGGAGTAAATCTTAATGGGTTATAATGTCTTTTACATTGTAGTGTGTGGATTTTTGTATGCGACGGCCCATCATATGTGACCTTACACCACAAAACGACCAATAAGTCGGGGAAAATGATTGTGCTTATTTGTATATAATATTAAAATAGATGTCATTACCTTTAAAATGGTATATCAATTGTTATATTTGGACTAAGCAAAACCCTCTCAAAATGAACGCCAAAGATTTGGAATATTGCAGAAGCATTTTCAAAATTTTAACATGATTTCCGACGCTCAAAATTTATATGCTTATTCGGGAAATACCAAAATCCTAAATCTCATATTTTGAACAAAATTTTGCTATTTTAGCTAATAAAAGAGAAACTACCACAGCGACAACGGTTGATTTGTGGATATTTAGGTCACATATTGTGTCTTGCCTATTATCTTCAGTTTTTCCTGTATTCATTATGAACATTTTTAAAATTTGATTTCTATAGCACTTTAATATGGTTATCATATTCAAGCATTTAAACATGATAAATTATTACTCTGGACATCGGACCCAATCACAATCATTCAGTACATGATGTACACTTTGTACTCCCTGAGGAGCAATGCATTCTGGCAGCAGTATGGCACACTCAACAGTACACAGTCTGCAGTCAGTTCTTTCAAATTCACCCACTCTTCTCCTCACCTCTCCTTCTCTTGTGTTTATCTCTCTCACTGTCTTTAACCGGCTTTTATCTCTTCACATTTGAAAATTGTTCACATTTGAACTGTTGCTAAATTGCATATAATGCGTGATGCGTCCGATATCCCTGACACTGAATCTTTTGAAATTGACAATATCTGACCGGTGAATTTTCTAGGCATCACAAAATAACTAGCAAGTCAGTAGAAGGAGCATCCTTGTGGACAGTTTGAAATATGAAAACACCAACTAATAAATTATGTACAATCATGTAGAAATGCTGATCACAGGCAAGCCAATTTGTTAAATGACTGGTCATGATTTCATGGTCAGTATAAAGATTTAGCAAACACCTGCACTACTTGCGTATGTAACAACAAGCAAGCACAAGAGGGGAAGATTCCCAATTTTCCAATAATTGACCGATGCTGAAGCAGCTGATGTCCTGATGCACTCAATGCCCATGGATATTTTTCTTTACTAATCGTAACACTACTGCCTCATATCTTTCTCAATATACTGTATGGCCCTGCATAATCTTTTCTCTCAATTGCTCTGGATACATTTAAAATGTTTAATTTTCAATTTATTCCTATCCTATGATTCACTGACACTCATGATGTTTCACCAGGCCTTTCGTATGAACCAATTACCAGAAATAATTTTTTTTTTGTCGGTACATGTACATAAACTAATTTTTCCACAAACAAAATTAGCTACATTTTGTTATGTTGTTATATGTACATTTCATTTGTGTCTGAGAAGTTGATTGAGATGTCTTGTTAATCCATTTACTATGGGAACCTGGTATACCATGTCTTAACAAAGATGGAAAATGCAAAATCTCATAGGCGAAGGGGTGAACATTTTCTGCAGTTTCAGTTTGCATAAGATTTTTTGTTGTTGTATAACCCAGTATATATGATGCAATCACGCGCTCCTGACCCATTTCTCCATTTTGCTTCAGAAAATGGATTTTCCTTCAGCAGACACAGAAAGGATCGGGACCCCATTTCTACTTTCTCTCCGATCGGAATCCAAAATTCAAAGGAGGTGAAATGAATACATCTCCCGACCTAGTTAGGCCCATATTCTTCTCTCCATTTGTGGAAGCCGGGATTGAGGTAACATTCTGCCCCTAGGCAGGGTGAATCTATGTACATATAGGTGTATGAGGCTGGGGGAATAGGGGGGCTGCAGCCCCCCTTCCCCCTTTTGAGAGTTTTGAAAATGTCCATATGTTGGGTGAAAAACACCTGAAATTTGGGCAAAGTCATATCTTACTTGGGCAAGCTCATGTAGAATTCCAGGAGAACCATATTACATTCAGGCCAAATCATATAATTTGTGTAAAATTATGTCATATTTGAGCAAAAATCTTACCATCTCTGGGCAAAGGCCCTCAGGCCCCCCCCCCCCCCCCCACAGGGCAAAAATGTGCCTGCACGCCCATGATCATATAATGTGATGAACAAGAATTCTACCAGTCGACTTCTGTATGTTTGTTTGGCTGTGATTGTCATTGCGCCTGTGAGTTCTGTGCCATGAATCTCATTTAGCTTTTTGCGGGCTTCAATATATCTTTTCCTTTATAATGTACATAACATGTGGGTGTAGATGCGGATGGGTTGATGGGATGGAATCATATTATGGTAAGAGAGGGCTCTTTCACACCAGAGGATAATAACATACAGACTGTGCATCATGCTCCAGTAGCAATGGTTATAAATATTGTTTTTTGTTTCCGCTGAAATATATATGATTGAATTCAAACATAAAGGAAACTGACTAGAAAATATTTTAAATGATTGAATATGAGCAAGGAAATATATGGCAGGAATCGAATCCAAGTTCTCCGGATTGCTAGACTGGTGCTGAAAAGGATTTCATGAGAACGTCCCCCCATTCAAGGGCCTGTGTGGCTTGGTGGTTGAGCGCCTGTCTCACAATCCGGAGGTCTTGGGTTCGATTCCCGCCAATAAAGCCTATTTTTCTTTGCTCATTTTCATTAATTTTAAATATGATTGAAACGCATGCACCCACAGTTACACACGAACATTATATTTTTACACTTTCAGTCACAGTTCTAGGCAATTTGTAGGCTCAAGTTCTGCTTTATGTTGCTGTACACCCAGATCAGTGCAGCTTTCACGGGATGATGTTAAACTTTAACCTGTAGAAGGGCTTTAAAAAAGGTTAATCTACTTTAATAGATCCCAACGATAGGGTGGATACCGTAATAATGAAATTGATTTTGAGACACAGTTACGGGGCTGGTTGGAGGTGCACCAGTGCAAATAGAGATTGTCTCTTGAAGCTGCAAAGTGCTGGTATTCAAGTGTGATGTGGATCACATAATTCACTGAGCACCACCCACATGTCTCTACTTTATCACAACAATGTCTGACATGCCAGACGTGTCCAGCAGATGAATATTTTAAAAGAAGACATCGGCATAGCTGTTCAGGGCAATGGGGGGTGGGACCCATCTCACTAGAAATCTTCCCCCCCCCCCCCCCCCCCGCCAGAACAACAACTTGGAGCTAAATAAAACTAAAAGAAAGATAAAAATGCAACTGAAATGTAATTATCAACACAGCTTGTCACTTTCTTACGAAACCTTGTTTCCTTCTTAACCCCCCCCCCCCCCCCCCGACAAGGTTACTGAGAATACACTGCTGAGTAGGGAGGAGGAGGAGGGGAGGGGTCTGTTTATCAACATGCATGTCATAACTTGTACATGCTGTGACAGTGATGATGATATCGAAGCTCCAGCGACTGTCCTTCGATTGCTGTTTTTTCTTGTGCGCGATGTGACATTACTTGATTATTCTAGATATAGCTTACTTGAACGTGATAATATCATCTTCCATTATAATACATACATGTACATGAACATGAACATACACGTACATCATATAAAAGAGGTCTCTTATTACCTATTGACATCTTACATTCTTCTAAGTACTATTACTCTAGAAAATCCATCTTCCACCCTCGTACTTGTATGTATAATCATATCAGAGGTGCTTTTCAAAAAACAAAACAAAAGATGTTAGAACCTGGCATAAATTTGCATTGACGAATATATTTAGAATGTTGCAATTACTGTCAATAGGGTTAGGTATAAGAAGATTTTGAATTGACAAAAGAAAACAAAAACGTGGAAGTCCAAATGTTGCTAATTTTGTATACTGTATAATTATGAAGTCACAAGGATATGTTTGTGACAAAAAAACATGTTATAAAAACTTAACAACACTACATTGCAATGATTGACAAATCTAATTTAGAGTTTACTCATTCCTTATAAAGTCATGATCAATAATTGAAGTTGCCGGACATAGTTACTAAATGTGGGGTTTGGATGGGCATGGACTTACAGTGTTTGAATGACTGAAACAAACACACTTGTAAAATTTGAAGATTCATGAGATACCAGGAGAACGTGTATAATTTGAACAACAATCCAATGAAGTGTACTGACTCTGTTTAGTGAGTTAGAAAAAGGAAGAGAAAGGTTACACAAAGATCACCGAATGCATATATCAGCCCAGCCCAGTCTCGTTAACCCTCAGAAGACTGAGCGGGAGATATGAAGAAATTTGCTACAAAACAATATATCTTTTTTTGTATGTGTCAATTTGAGGAGCTACTGAAATATACAGATCTGTATTAAAAAAGATGTGATAATGTTTTGAAAAAAATGCCTTGATATTTAATTAGCAGCTAAGTATTTTGTTGAAAAGCGATATAAATACAATGGCACCCTTACTTTAAGTTGTCCAAAAATGGAATTTGCATTTGGCAACAGAACTCTTGCTAAAACTGGAATGTGCATATGACAACAGAACTCGTGCTATGTATCGTAGACTAGGCTGACAGCATTTCCAAAGGGTTATGTAGACCAATCTCAAAATGTCACTGATGACGTGTTTCTCTCTATCAACAGTGTGTTTATTTTCATCTAAAATTCATGTACATGTTTTTTTTTTCGCTGATTGCTAGTTAAGATTTCCTTAAACTGCCTTTAAATCCTTCCTTATTGTGTGTCATCGAAATATGATCCAAATTCCCCCTTTTTTCAACTACTAGGACAAGCGCTTCGATCCTGATGTGAACAAATTGGTGGGCTACAAGACTCACAACATCCAGTGCATTGCAGTAGCTTTACTACATTTTGTATTAATTGCTTAGAATGTAAACATTTTCTGCCACACATGTTGTCACCAAATGATTTAGTGCAAACTCTTCCCCTTCATCTTTTCAACTACTAGGACAAGCGTTTCAACCCTGAGTTGGACAAGACTCGCAACATCCCGAGCATTGCAGGAACTTGACTAAATTGCAAATTAAATTGTTAGAATTCAATACATTTTTGCCACGCTACAAACAATTCTGGGTCATCAAAGAATCGTTGTGTAAAATTCAGTGTCAGCAAAGAATGTTGTCATTAACCGCTTTCCCCTTATCTTTTCAACTACTAGGACAAGCGCTTCAACCCTGAGGTGGACAAGATGACAGGCTACAAGACGCACAGCATCCTGTGCATGCCCATCTGTAACCATGACGGCGAGGTGGTGGGCGTGGCCCAGGTCATCAACAAGATCACGGGATCCCATGAGTTTCAGACCAAGGATGAAGAGGTGGGTTTCTTTTTTTCATATTTAAAACAAATGTTTATAAATGTATTCCAGTTCTATAGAAATATGTTTAAATCCTCTTTGAAAAGAAGGTTGGATTTCAGCCTTTGTTCATTTTTTTGATCCAGGGCTATAAACATGTAGATTAAATTTTAAAAAACCCAAACGTCTATTGGTTACATTGAATCCATGGCCTCAAGAAATTATGTCATGTGAAGCGATTTAACTCAGGTTCAATTTTAAGTTTTAAGTATCATTTGTATCCCTATTAATTAAAATTACTGTTGGTAATTCCAAATTTGGTCTGTGAATGACATTCAATCAATGAAAAAGAATGTTTAGGCCTATTTTAATTCTTACATTGCTATTCATTTACTCTACCTATGCCTGTGTCCAGGTAAAAAGTAATCCTAGAATGACATGTGCTTGGAGCCACTAAATTTTTATATTTTTTTATTGTGAGCTGTAATGATTCCATTTTAATGCAAATGTTGGGGGCAGAGTAATTTTTATTGCAGCCACATTTTGTGAATGCAAAGTATGATTTGATGCCCTTTTTTGTTTTCCCAAAGTCGCCCAAGCCCCAAGAAGACCAGAAACCCCCAGGAGAATCGAATGACCCTGTTTTGCATGAATTCACCCCAGCGGATGAAGAGGTTTGTCTCCACTCACATCATGCATTTTGCTGACGCCACGCATCTATTTCGTTAACTCTTTCGTTCTCATTCATAAAAAAAACCATTATTGTCACTAATACTAACGCTAACACATATCATCTGTAGGTGGCAGTTTTCAACTTAATACTCAATTGTGTTCCATTATTAGGAAATTTATCAAACTGCTTAATAATTGCCCAAGGAGATATCCTTACACTCATACCATTAATTTGCTGATGCCACACATCTAATCCATTAACTCACTCATTCTCATTTGAACGTGAAAAGTATCTTCACATGATAGTTTTTGACTAACATAAAAACATGGCAGTATTCCTTAAACAAACTTTAAAAATCAGCACAATACTTATAATGAAGGCGGGCGCCCACTTTTGCTATCTCAGTACGAACTGCTGCAAGCTCTTGACATGTTCAGCTCCTGTCACCACATAGTCCATAGCTCGTCTTCTTTTATGATAAGCAAGACATACTTCGCGGGGCATTTTGTTCAGCTCATGTTGTTTGTCAATGATGGGGGGAGGGGAGGGGGGGATTTTTTTGCATATTCAAAATTGTTATTGTCATCATGTTTCATTTTGCAATACATGTTTGTATTGAGTTTGTTATATAGCCGGTTGATTAATGCTCAATTGTCTCTAAATCATTCAGTTCTGCAGACATCATACTTAATACGAAATGAGAATGCATGCATCGTGCTTAGGTTTTGTTAAAGATGTAATGATCATTCTAAGCTTGCGTCAAGGTCACATTGAATTTGCATTATTCCTACTAAGTTTCATTCAAATTCTTGTTGAATTCGTGCTTTACTCGCATTACTTGCAAATTTAGGGCGATGACCGCGAATACTGTATGCAGTCAGAGATATCATTAGTTTGTTCTAAGATCGCCAAAAGGGGGCACCCACCTTAACCCAGGAGATGAAGGGGTTTGTATTGACACGCCCATTGATTATCTTTTTACTTCACATCTACTGTAATAGATTAACTCATTCATTCTCACTAACAGCCATATTTAAGTGGCATTTTTGTTTTGTTTTACTATGTCAGTTAAAGGGGAAGGAACTCCTAGCCTTTTGACTTACTGGATGTGATGAGAGCATAACTACTATCATTTCTAGTCACTTATTTCCTCATGAATATTCCCAATAATGAAAATAATCAATATTTTATGGCCCACTGTCGTCTGCTTTCAATGCCAACAGGAGGCGGCCATTTCTTCAACTTCTCGCGGTGAAATGATGTGTCAGGCGGAGAACACAATAGCGGGTTACGATAATGCTATTGTGTTCTCCGCCTGCCACGTCATTTCACCGCGAGTAGTTGAAGAAATGGCCGCCTCCTATGGGCATTGAAAGCAGACGACAGTGGTCCATAAAATATTGATTATTTTTGTAATCGGGAATATTCATGAGGAAATAAGTGACTAGCAATGATAGTTAATGCTCTCATCACATCCAGTAAGTCAAAATGATAGGAGTTAATTCCCTTTAATACTCAACAATGTTCAGTCATTAAAGGAGAATTCCGGACGAGTTTAAACAAAATACAGTATATTGGAAATAAATCTAGGGATGTGCTTGAATATTTGACTCTCTTTGGTTGATTTCTAAGAGATTTTTCTAATGTCATTAACTCTGAGGAAATAATTAAATTTACTGCACACAATCATGAGACGTTTACTTAGCACCCTCACTTTGCTCAATTTCTTGAGTAGGCTTGAATCCGGTGCCACTGCATTGTGATCACTGCATGTGTCATTCATAATAGCCGGTCATGCAGAGCCAGCAAATTCAATAACCACGTTTACAGGACTTTGTGTCTCTTCAAATTCCAATGAAAGCCAAACGTGTTACAATTTCGGGCAGGCAAGTATTTTTAAACGGTTCAACAATGTAGTAATGCTCAAAGGCACGGTTGAGTGGCGCATCGTGGACTAAACTATTCATGATCGAGCATTGTATTGGTCCGATCAAAAGAACACATTCGCTGCAGTGTAAAAACATAGATAGGCGCATAGTGAGGGTCGCACGTCACAAATTGGTGCATTGTGGGATAGAACAAGCTCGCTCGCAAATTTGTGTCATTAGAATTTCAAAGCCAATTATAAGAACCCACAATCATACTTTTTTCATACAAAATTGTGTTTATTGACCTAGAATATCTGTCTTTCAATCATTAGAAGCTTGAACTCGTGTGGAAGTCCACTTTAACTCCTCCTCAGTCATTAACTCCTCTCAGTCATTCACCCCTCTCAATGCGTCATAATAACTGCAATCATTCTGCAAAATTGCTATGACAACAGCTCATTATTGAAATGCTCAAAAGAAAGAGAGAGAGAAAGAGAAGGGGGAGGGGGTAGTAAATCTATTTCCTTGGATATTGATATTTTATACAATTGTCACATAGACTTTGTTTGTCTGTATTTATGATCTATAGTGACACACATAATAGGTAACCATTCCCTTCTTATATTTAAACCCGATTAGGATGGTTTAATTTTCCATTCATTACTGAAACTGAGTAGTATAATTTGCTTTTCATCTGAAAAAAGGACAAGATACATTTTTTTATTAACAAAATTATATTAATGTCATAATAAAAAAAATTAAAAATTACATTTTTGACAGGTACTAGTGACCTTTCTTTGTTTGTGGATAAATTGAAGTTAAACTGATCTATTAACTTTGTACAATTTCAATCAAAATCACTTGGAGCTTTCCCAGAAAGGATATTAAAAAGAAAAGTTATCTACACAATTTGATTCATTGAATCTATCATTTTATAGAGTAGTATACATATTTGAGTTAATTATTAAGAGCTTACCCTTACAGATTTGTTTGTATTTGTTTGTTATTTGGTTCTTAAATTCTCAAAGACATTGTGCCACATTCCTTCTACCAACTGACAGGGATGTGATAGGTCTACTAAAAAAACATCTTCCCATTCAAAACAAGTGTTCTCTTTCCTATCCCTGTCTATTTTTGCCTTTTTTTCTTCTTCATCTAGAGGTATTTGACATTCTACGTAGAGAAATGTGTGATACTAACCTTTTTGCCTTGAATTTTTTTTCTTCATCTAGAGGTATGTGACATTCTAAGTAGAGAAATGTGTAATACTAACCTTTTTGCCTTAAATTTGTTTCTTCATCTAGAGGTATTTGACATTCTAAGTAGAGAAAGGTGTGATACTAACATTTTCCCCCATTATTTTTTAATAACTGTTTATAAGTTGATTTTAAGAATGTGTTCTTGATTTCATTATTAATGGGGTTGATTTAGCGGACCCAAGATGTCTTTGGATAGAAATAGTGGAACATGTACATTGTACATCCAAATAATGCTGTGCGCAACAGGTCAGTGGACATAGAGTACTGCAGTGCGATGTCATAGCTATACATTGCCATGAGTAACCGGTTCTAAACAATGTCGGGCAAGCCAAACATTTGGGACCTAGCAGTTGCCTAGAAGGCAATTGTCCAGCTCCAACCCATTATCAAAAACCCAAATCAAAAGGACCATTGTTTTGAACTATTGTTATATTATATTTAATAATAAATGAATGTGACATCTTTACAAGGGAAAAACTTTTGTTTCTCTGGGTCTTTTTTTCAAGCTAGCCTGCATGAAAATAACACTTGCCCCGCTGCCAGGGCAGGGACAAGTGAAAATGAGTCCAGAGCAGGTACAATTTGAAATAATTTGACCAGCCAGGGCGAATAATCCAGTTCCAAAGTATTATGAAAACAAGTATTTGAAACTTACAAGATTATGTAGATAAATGCGAGAAAATAATACACAGCAACTTATAACTTGAGTTGTTATGATTTAATCCCTTGCCTACAAGATTATGCATTTCCCATAGAGTTTATACACGGTACGCCAGGTTCCAGTAGTGAATCCGGGTATAATAACAGAGTTCTCTATTAAAGCTTTAAATGAGAGTAACCATTGAAGGTTCTTTCTCTTATGTATCGAATTTGGGCAAGTAATACATGTTTTGGGGCAAGCTAATTGTATAGAAACTTGCCCAACTAGGCAAGTCAGAAAACAAAGTTTTGTAGAACCCTAATTATCTCTTTCAAATTGCATTTTACTTTTGCTTATATTATATTTTTTTATGAGGGGGAAATGAAATGAACTAATAAAAATTGAATGCAATTGAATATTAGTAGACCGAGACGCATTTCAGATGTGACCCTAAAGGCCTGATCGCTTATCGCAAGCCCTTGGGATTGCTTTTAATCAAGGGGTAGTGCCAGTGAAGTGATTTTTCTGCAATTATCAATCATCTGTGAAATTGTATCCTCGGAAGATTGTCTCGATATCACCCCCAAGTCTGCGTCGAAGCTCATTTGAGTAGAGACGAAAGACACAGCAATTGGAAGGGCACAGAGAAGTTTGCAGTGAGATTGGGTGATCAAAGATGAGTAGATGAGTAGATGGGGATAGATTGGAGGAGATAGAGATTATGAGGGCAGTAATGTTAGGGTAGAAACTCTGAGAAAGATAGATAAAGATAGAGAGGGGCGAAGTACGGAGAGAGAGCGAAAAGAGAGAAGAGAGGCACAAGGGGGAAGGGTAGAAGAGAAAGAGAGGAGATATATGGAATGAAAGTATGGCCAAGATAAGGGGGTTAAAACGAAAGTTACGTAGTGATAATGTGGGAAAGGTTGTTTGAACTTTTTTGTAGCAATGCTATTTAAGAATTGATTAGTTGTTTTGCAGCACTAAGAACGATTTGATATGTAGGCCACACTAAATTATTTACTGTATTTTATCCCGCTGGAATCCTTTTTTCTTTGCGCTTTTTCAGTCACTGCATTTTATACATTATTTATTACTCATTACAAATGTAAATACATGTATAGAAAATGTCGGGGTGAATTTAGAATGAGACATTTACATTGAATTATGAGGTGTAAAAGATGATATTTATTATTGAAATGCAATTTGCAATAAAATTCAATTTTGGGGACAAGAACATCGCTCAAACTTTAAAATGGGAGGGAGAGATTGATGGAGAGAATGGAAGAGACAGAGAAAGAGCCAGACACATGCAGATCTAAATACAGTACATGTATGTGTAGGTAAATAGACCGACATAAAGACAAACAGAGGCAAACCAGCTGACATACAGAAGCAGAGAGAGAATATGGGGGTGGGGGGATGATAGGTTGGAGCAAGAGGAAGGGAGGAGAATCAACAGTAACCCATCGCCAACAGGAGACTGGTGGCTGATCTATCAACTCTACGGGGATATCAAAATCTAGCAGGCAACAGGTTAAAGCAGGAGGTATAGAGAATAGAGGGCGGAATAATATCAAGTATGAGAAAATTGATTGATAGCACCGGACCCGATTTAACCAGTTCTCCCCATGTGCAGTACTTCTCAATCCGTGTCATCTTTCTCGGCTCCATATCAATTTGTGGCGCTTCGGTTGTCGAGGTAATGGCACTTTCCCTGTGAGTGCATTACACATTACAGAATATAAAGGACAGTACATGCGATATAGGTGAATTTAAGGTTAACTTTATACTCCTACTATAAATCTCCCAAAATACTTGGGCTAGGGTCTATGGAGAATGCATGTTACAACAAAATGCAATCATTTCTTCAGATTTTATAACAAGGATTATGTTGGTGTGTTACTTCATATCTTCAGTAGATAACTTATCTATTAACTCATCAAGGACGGAGTCTCACATATTTGTGGGTTGGTAGTCCTACACTTCAGCAAGAAGATACAAAGTTATATGAAGTATACAAGGAGAAAGAGCATAAATGTCTCTATTTTTAGAGCCCTATTTTGTTACTCTACCTGCTTTAGTTATTTTTTAACATTCACTTCATATTTGTCTTAAATTGTAATTACTAAATATTTTCTTCCTATTTTTATGTCATTAAAAGGAAGAAACAAATAAGGAGTTGCCAATTTGTAGAAGAAAATAAAGATACAATTTTGATAAAATAGCTCTCGTCCTTACTAAATGTATCAACTTAGGCTGGACTAAACGGACATTAATTACCACTAACCAGTAAAAACCATTCCACCCCAGTGGAATTTGACTAGAACATTGATTGTTATCATGTACCACCAGAGATAAACTCTATCGTTTCCCCTCAGACTAACATTCCAATGAAACTGTTTAACAAGTCACCAGTAATATTATGCCCTCTGACTAAAAGGACAGTACTATAATACTGAAGACATGTTAAACCATGTCATTGGAATGTCATGCATCCCATTGTCTGGATGTCTATTAATAACAAGAAACAATCAGAAATTCCACTTGTGTGAATTGGTTTGACTGGTTACTGGGAATATCTTCTTTTATAGTCTAGCCTATGTTGATAAATTTAGTAGAATACCGGCCTATGGGCATTGCAATTGCAATCTAGTAGGGAATAGGTTAACTTGTTCCCTTTGAGATTCTAAAATTCCCATAGACTTTGTACATAGCCCGCCCTGTTTCCGCAAGGAAAGGGTTGAGTGGAAATGAAATTAACTCTCCTACCTCAATCATTCCTGGCATTGATTACATAGCTCTATCCTGTGGCACATACTTTTTGTATGTCCTTAATTAATTTATCCTATCTGATCCATTCTCCTTTTTTATTCTCTGAATCTTCTCTCGACTATTTTCTCTTTTTAACTTTTCTTTCATTCTCTGCCCCAGCCCATCTGTATGCTTTCTGTCTGCAGCCAGGTTTTACCCTTCCAGTGTCTATCAATCTTTCTTTCATTATAGTTCTCTCTTCCCAGCTTCTATCTATTCTCACTCATTCACTCTCCCCCTCTCTCTCCTCATACTTCTCTTCAGTCTTCACCATCTCCTGAGCGTTATCTCATTTCGTACTCTCCGTCTATCCATTCCATGAGCAGCCAGGCTTTACCCTTCCAGTGTCTATCAATCTTTCTTTCATAGTAGTTTCTCTCTGTCCAACTTCTATCTATTATCAGGAATTCACTTTCTCTCTATTTATACATACTTCTCTTCACCATCTCCCGAGCGTTATCTCATTTCTTACTCTCCGTCTATCCATCCTGTCTGCACCCAATATTTACCCTTCTGGAATGCACATATTGACAGGATTGGGAAAAGGGGGGAAGGCTTGAGGAGGAGAGGAGCGCTCAGAATGCGACAGATCACGGACACCCCGCAAGGACAAATGAGTTTGAAAGCCAGGCAAATATTGGCAAACATTGCTATCATTGCGTGCACTATAGTCTGCCGCTGTGACCGCACGGCGGGTCTACTAACTTGTGAAACCAATTCATCATGACATACATTATCCTTGGCACGGTTTGGGGGAGGGGGGGAGGTGTTAGATCCATACATCATCTGAGACAATGAGACACGGTGCAGTTAGGGATGGGGATGGGGTAGACTGATGGGGGAGGGGTTGAGTGATGGGGGTGGGGAAGTGTGGTGGGGATGAGTATTCACTGCAAGTATGTGATACATGAATGTTGGAGAACAAATTCACAGTTAAAGGACAACGAAACCCATGCAAAATGTTGCTTGCATAGACTTGAAGAGATTAAGAGGAATGATCTCTGAAATTTATAGCATAATCAGGCAAGAAACAAGAAAACTATGGCTCTTTAAAGATGTCAATTTATTTCTATGGGGAAGTCAAATTGGCAACGCACTCTGATAACTTTGTGGACTACTCCCCATATGTTTTGTACACAAATGTTCCCATTTTTCCATTTTTCTTCATAGTCACACTTTTCCATTCCCCGATCTCATAATATGTGGTGTATAAATGTATTCTACAAAACATATGTTGAACTCAAACGAAGGGTAAACATATATTTTGAGAAAATTGAAAACAAATTGAAATTTTGTGTAAAAAATGTATGGGGAGTAGTCTACAACTTTGCCAGAGTGTGTTGCCAATTTGAGTCACTCATAGAAATAAATGGATATTTCCAAAAAGCCATAGTTTTCTTATTTCTTGACCGATTGTGCTTCATATGTTGTGTCTTATATTGCATACAACGATCTGTCAGGATTTAATTGCCCTTTAAAATACTTTGTATTTCCTAAAACCTTCAAGGTTTCATTCATGATATAAACCTATTCCTATTTAAACATTGTAACAAAGGAACTGCATATTTCTAAATTTGTTTATTTGGTCCTTTGGAAGCCCAATTTTCTTTGTTCTTTTTCATTTAGGATTACTATAATTCTACTTTGATGTGTTTGTAAAGTTAATTTTACCATTTTCAGTCCCCAACAAATACATTTCAGGAGATAAAGTATCTGGCAAAATCTTTCCAGAATAAATATTTAAAAAACGTTCCACATCAACTCTCAAGGTAACAATTTGGCAAAGTAGCATCAAATGTTTGCATTAAATTAGTACATGAAAGTGTCATGATTGAATTAAGACATTGAGAGAAATGTGTTTTGTATATATATTTTGTTGAAAATTCTTGTGTTAATATACTATTCTCATGTTGCTCCCGTCCCCATTTATTTACACTACTGACTTCATTAAGCCATTACAGACTATTGACTTTTAGTGTAAACTGCATTCTCCTTATACCACAACCAAGTATTTTCGGGATCCGTCCTCAACATGTTTAAAATAAGGGCAGAATCTCATTTCTTTTGTCATACAAAATTTAACAAAAAATGTTTGAAAACGTGAATACCAAAAAAATTAAGTGCCTCCGGCACTGAAAATAACTCTCTCATTCTAAATTCATGAAGAATCTTTCTGAATGGTCCTTCATGGAATAAATTATAAATGAGCAGCTTTGAAAAAAAGATAGTATGGAAGGATCATCCTATTTTAAACCCATTAAAGATGATTTGATCATGGTGTTAACACTCACTGCTCATAGACCCCCAAGCACAGTCCTTGAAGGTAAAGTGTTTTTGTCGAGCCACCATAGGTGAAGGGAGACTAAGGGATCCAAAATGTGTCCGTCTGTCTGTCCATCTGTCCGTCCGTCGGTCCGTCCGTCTGTCGGTCCGTCGGTCCATCCGTGACACTTTGTAAAAATTTGAATAACTTTCCAACCCTGCATCCGTTTGTAACCAAACTTGAGTGGTAGGTGCCCTATATTGGCCTCCATGATATACTGGGGTCAAAGGTCACATAAGTAGTTCAAAGGTCAAATGAGGGTCAATTGCGAGCAAGTGGGCGAGACACTTTACGGCTATCACCTTGTTTCTGATTTTGATATCTAACTATAACATGTGTTTTCTTAGGAAAATATCTTTTCAAAAATAATTCAGTACTTGTCTGAAATGTTATGAAAAGATCATTGAGAACATTTGAGTGAAATGAGTGATTTACAATAATTAGATAAATAAATTGCTGTCAACTCTATGTATTTTGCATTTTATTCTCAAGATCCTTTAAACTTCAAATATTTTCTTGTAATTTGGATATAAATTACTTGCCTGACCAGAGCAAGTGACTCCAAATTGTCCTCGCACTCAATTGATTTTCACTTGCCCTGGGCAAGCGGGCAAGTTGGTTTGAAGAGCCCCAATTCTAACACGCATTATCTAGCCCTAGTATTTCTAAGACAGGTCCCCGAACAGGTTATTTAGAAGTAATTTAAATAATGAGTGTGAGACCTTTGGGGAAAATTTTGTCTCCATGTGTGGCCGTCATTTGGCCCGGAAATGAAGTGGAGCAGATAAAAACCCGCTGTGACCGAACAGAGGAGCATTTGTGGGCCACCAGGGGAGGCATTTGGAACCTCCTAGATCGTGGTCATAGCACCTGACACGTGAGGGTGATGGAGCTGGGGCACCGCGGTGCCATGCACGTTTTTAACCTTCCCCGTGAACACTTATTTCAAAGGCAAATAAACATGACGGGGAGGTGTGATTTGCGGAAAGGTTACCGGGGCAAGAATTAATGTGAATGATGAGAGGACACTTGTCACTTGTACAGTCTGTGCATATCAACCCATGATCTTACCATAGTGGATGATACATTTTCTACCTACATATCTTTTCTTTATAATCTTTTAAATATTTTTACATAAATTTTGTATTCGTTTTTCTTCTTCTCGGTGTACTGCGCTGGTTCATTGATTTCATCACGTTATCTCTTTTCCTTTGCCTCTTTTTATTATCCACTAAGATTTTTATATTTAAGCTTAAAACATATGTTTTCTGTCCTTTCATAACTTTAGTTATCTTCTCCTTCATCACAGGTTTTTCTGTTACATTAACATGCTATAAATTGAGATTCGAGGTTTGTTGCCTCTCAAATGCACATCGATATTTAAACATGTTTTATAAAAGAAGATTGACCTTCGTAGCATCCAGAGATCGAATACATTCCACTATTTTGAGCCATTGAGCTATCGATATTTAATGCTTTAATTTCTTTTCATGCCCTCTTACAAAGGATTATAATCGTAATGAGAATGACTTTTTTTTATGAAAAAGCTTTCCCAACAGTAAAGGGATCTAGTTACTTTGTTGACATGTGCAAAAAGTGATAAATGGTTGATACAATGTGTATTGTTGTGATTAGATAAGTCCACTGAGTACTGTGCGAACAATTTCATGTTAAATGGATTTGATATGGCCGAGTAATGAGCGAAAATGAAAAGTGATATTCACTCAGTCACTGCACTGACTTTGTACACGGTTGTGACTATCCAGCAGATAGTTACAAATCTGAACACTTCAATCGTAAATATCTTTTCAACAAAAGGGAAATTAAAAAAACAAAAGCTGCCCCATGCTTCTTTTATTAATACAAATACAACAAGGTATGAGAGAACCACTATAGTTCAAAGTATGTTACTAGATCCCTTTAATTATAGTAGGATTTTCCACTTTCCACCTGTCATAACACAGATTCATTTGAACTTGGAAGTCATCCATTGCGAAGGCCACAAAACGCCTAAATCAAATTGCATGCCTGACACACATCATACAGATTACAGAATCTAATTTAGCAAATTCCCTATATATCCTTTCACTTTTTTCTTATCTGCAGGTGTTCCGGAACTATTTGACCTTCTGCGGCATTGGAATAATGAATGCACAGCTCTTTGAGATGTCTGTCAACGAATACAAAAGGAATCAGGTAAGAAAAAAATCCTATTTCACTCTGATATGCTTCTAAAATCAGGAAATCCTATATTTTACTCTGTGATATGCTTCTAAAATCTTCTTCTTTTTTTTAGGAAATCCTTTTTTACTCTGTGATATGCTTCTAAAATCAGGAAATCCTTTTTCACTCTGTGATATGCTTCTAAAATCAGGAAATCATATTTTATTCTGTGATATGCTTCTAAAATCAGGAAATCATATTTTATTCTGTGATATGCTCCTAAAATCAGGAAATCCTGTTCCACTCTTTGATATGCTTCTATTTTTGTGATACATTAATGCAGTCATGTATGCATGGGATGGACTACCAAATGCATGCTGGTGCACTTCTTTAGGGCTGCCACATGCATGTTTGTGTGTAATATTCCTCTCATTTAACTAGCCCAAATGTGTTCCTACCTAGTTCATAATGGTCAAGAGAGGAGAAGGTTGGTGAAGGGGGAAAAAAGAATATTCTTGATAATGCCCCATTTCTAGTACTTTAAGTATTGATGTATTCTTGTTTAATACTGAAGGGCACGATTCTGTCTTGTTTAACTTTGATAGAGGGAAATTGTAGTGCGCTCATGATATGTATTTTCGCATTCCGACCATTTGCATGATTCCAAGGATGTCGGGATGATCTAGGCAGAGATGTCGCTTTTTCCTTCAAAAATCAAAGATGCCATTCCGTCTGAATCTCTGGCCTCAACGCACACTGATCGCAGAGATTTTCTGGTCGCCTAAGCCTGTAATCTGCACTTTGCTATTTGCGGACAGCATTATCAGGGAAGTGAAACGGCCCTGGGTACTATAAAGTTGAGGCCAAGCTGTGCTTTTATTTGAATTGTAAAAGAGCCTCTGCTTTGCCTGCTTTGTGTGTAGTTGTTGAAGCCGCAGGCTCGATGATCAAACTTCCATTACTGATGAACAAAGTTTTCTTCTTCTTTAAATTTAAGAAGTACAAAACAAATATATTATTCATTGAGAACCGAGCAAGAGTGTTTTTTTTTAAAAACCCATTCAGGACTGGTCCCGAAAATACTCTGGCTTGGGTCTATGGAGAATACATGTTGTAACAAAATCAGTCAGTCCTGAACAGGTTAAAGTGTGTCGCATACCAAAAGCATTGTTTAATGTGGGTTAGGGACACATTAAAAAACAAACTTTTAAAGGGAGTATCCAGGATTTAGAAATGTAAAATAATTGATGTCTTTTCATTGATTGGTATATTTACAACTTGTTTCCAAGTGAAAATACTTTGGGGGAGGGGGGGGGGGGGGGGGCGGGGGCTCAGGGTAATTTAGCTTTCAAATGCCAAAAGAGCCCCTCAAATTCATAAATGAGCCCCCATAATTTGACATACAGTTCCATGTCAATCAATTATTTTGAGAGTCACTCTCAGCAGAAAATACAATTTTAAATTTCGTCCCCACCATTTGCACCAATTATTCCTGCAAGTTTATTGACCCATCAAGCCTTCAAGGAGAAAATAAAAATGTAATACAAATTATTGAGGAGCGAGAGAAGGATGTGTGTGTGTGAGAAGGTGGCAAATTAGCTCTGGTCTCGGGAGAGCAACTCGTCCCGAGGCTTCGACACAAATCATTCCTCCCATTTTTCACCCTCAATGATTGTGATGATATTGGAGGATGTGACTGGGTTCCACTGAGACTCGCTGATTAATGTCAGAAGATACTGCTCATCAGAGACCGTCGCCCTCCTCTCTCCTGGCTCGGCTCTTCTATGGGTCAGATGTGTAAAGAAGGCCTCGTGGACATCTAACAAGTTCTTCAAAAACGTGCAATATACAAATGTCACATTGAACATACATGTAGAGTCTTGAGAATGAGGAACAGATTATGCGGACATGTTTGAATGCATTAATGCAATGCCCTTTCCAACCCTTAAACATCTTGCAAAATACATATATATTCATGATCTTCTTGTTAGGTGATGGCAAATTACATGCGGTCTCGGGAGAGCAACTTTACTTCAGGGCTCAGGCCCCACACTTCCGATTCTTCCCATGCATTTCCCACCCTCGGTGATTGTGATGATATCGGAGGTTGTGCCTCGATTCCACTGAGACGCACTCAGTTGGATTATTGTGAGAAGATACTGTTCATCAAAGACCGTCACCCTCTTCTCCCTGGGCTGTTTTACGGGTCACTGTCAGATTGTAAGAAGACAGCAGGGATGGATTCTCCCAACTATGAAAAGCGTGACAAGAATGTCATGTTAGATGTTTTAGATAGCTCCAAATCACTTTTTGCTCAAGTTTGAAGCTATCTTCTATAAGACAACAATTATGAAAAATCTAAAATATGATGGTTAAATTTGATCTATCATTTGTTACACTTTGAAATATGGAAAAGGCCACACCCACAGAAGGAACTTTTAATTACAAGTTGAGATGTCTCTTTGGCAGACATGAAATCTAACATTTTGTAAAATGCTTCAACTTTGAGAGAGAGGATAAGAAAAATCCATGCTTGCATGTATTGTAGATTCAGAAAACAAGAAAATGAGCCTGAGAAATTTGTTTGTGTGTGTGTGTGCATCATTTGAATTCTGTAATTCTGATTTTTCACATTTCACATACTGGATGTACAGTATGTAGTATCTTAAAGGTTTAAAGGGATCTAGTAACTTTGTTGACATGTGCAAAAAGTGATGAATGGTTGATACAATATGTATTACTTACTGATTTACTGATTTTACGAGATGTCCCTCGTTACAGTATTGTTTGGTTGTGATGTGCAGGGTTACTACTTACTAGTCAACTGGGTTAACACCCTACTCTTTTTGAGAATTTGACTAGGTTCTTAGCGTGCTTGAGGTGTGACTGTCTCATACACGGGACCTCTATCTATCATCCTATTCGAGGGACGGAGTGTTTTCCATGAATCCTTTTCCTGCATAGGAAGCACGAGGGAGGCCTATAACGCACAACGAGAGTTACATGTAGCTCAAATTTATTGCGTGATAAAAGACGCATTGTCCGATGGTCAGGATCGAACCGTGGATCCCTCGCGTCTAAGTCAGACGTGCTCCCGACTGAGCTAACTCGCCTCCACTGTTGTTGTGACCTGATATGTCCACTGAGTAATGTGTGAACATTTCATGTTGGCTGAGAAATGAGCGAAAATGCAAAGTGATATCCACTAACCCATTGCACTGTCTTTGTACACAGTTAGTTAGTTTAAAAATCCAAACACTTCAATCGTAAATATCTTTTTAAGGAAAGGGAAATTCCAAAAAAGCAAAACCTGTCCCATGCTTCTATCTTTATTATGAATACATCAAGGTATGAGAGGATTTGGACAATGTTACTAGATCTCTTTAAAATGATATAGTGATGCTTGGAAAAGAGATGCACTTCCTTTAAAAGAAGATAATGCAATTCAAGCCCACCGCAGACTACACTATTTTAATTCTGATCCCACAAACAATTGTGTATCTGAATTTAAGCAGGATGTGTGTATATAGTTCAGATACTTGATCGTTTGTTGGATCGCATCGGATCGTGTAGTATGTGGTGGACTTTACATACTGTATATCTTGAGCTAGAATTATGGATTAACTTGTGAGGGGGATGATTTGTTTTGGTTCTTGAGCCTTAGATACAGGCAGATTACCCATGGAGACGGAATGTCTGACTAGGTACTGGGAGACTTGGGGGGGGGGGGGGGCGTTGATCCCCTTTTGTAGCTCAGTCTCAACGTGAGAGATAAGATTAGATGCACCAAGACGATGGGATATTGATTGTGCATGCAGCTCATTACTTTTGATGTAGGAATAGATAGCCAAAGGCAGATCTATCCTTCCTAAAATATGAGCGTGTTTTTGTTTCATTTGTCCTGCTTTTCCCTTTGGATCTCTTCAATGGGTTCATACTATACAATTGTACAGAACTGTATCTCAGACTTTTGTAGTTGGTCTATGGACAATGCTTACAAATGTTTTACACAAATCGTATTGATCTGTAACAGTTTAAACAGATTCAAGGGAAATTCATATAATAGCTAAAGCACCATCATCAGAAAGTTCCTGCGTTATCTGTACTTTGGTTGGTTTATGCAAGATATTTATGCACTAAATGCTAGTGCTGAAAAATGTATTTTTATGCACTAAAAATTATTTATGCACTTTTAGCAATTAAGGCAATTGCAATTGTACCTGCTGCTGAAACGAAATGAAAGTAACAAATAATATATATGATACTTTTACCCTTTTTTTAAATTCTAGGGTATCATTTGAATTATGTAGGATTTCTATTGGTACTGGGAGACTTGGGGGTGGGGGGCGTTGATCCCCTTTCGTAGCTCAGTCTCATCGTGAGAGAAAGATTTGATGCGTCAAGAGATAAGATTAGATGCGCCAATATGGAAGAAACTTTATCTTAAGAATGGTAGAGAAGGTGTTGATTATTTTATCGCATGTAAACTATTTAAAAGGTTGTTGCAAACCAGTGAAGGTGAAGGTTCCTCCAAGATTCTAAAAACCCCATAGACTTTGTACGCATTGTCTTCCAACTTCCTGTAGGCGAGGGGTCAACAAGTTAAACAGTGTTTGTTTCAAGAATACTCTGTTTAGACAGGTTATCATGTCTATGAACTTATAAAGGCTGAATGTATTCATGAGATTAATGCCTCGTTGCCTTTGTTGCAAACCAGTGAATGTGAAGGTTCCCTGTGAGATTCTAAAATCCTCAGATGTTGTACATAGCCTTCCAGCTTCTGGTCTAGGCAAGGGGTTAACAAGTTAAACAGTGTTTGTTTCAAGAATAATCATTTTCTAAGACAGATTTTCATGTCTATCAACTTATAAGGCTGAATGTATTCATGAGATTAATGCCTCGTTGCCTTTGTTGCAAACCAGTGAAGGTGAAGGTTCCTCCAAGATTCTAAAAACCCCATAGACTTTGTACGCATTGTCTTCCAACTTCCTGTAGGCGAGGGGTCAACAAGTTAAACAGTGTTTGTTTCAAGAATAATCTGTTTAGACAGGTTATCATGTCTATCAACTTATAAAGGCTGAATTTATTCATGAATGAGATTAATGCCTCGTTGCCGTTGTTGCAAACCAGTGAATGTGAAGGTTCCCTGTGAGATTCTAAAATCCTCAGATGTTGTACATAGCCTTCCAGCTTCCTGTCTAGGCAAGGGGTTAACAAGTTAATCAGTATTTGTTTCAAGAATAATCTGTTCAGACAGATTATCATGTCTATCAAATAATAGTGCTGAATTTATTCATGAGATTCCTTCCTCGTTGCTTTTCCCCAGCCTCACCTCACCTTTAGCCTCGGGGCATATAACGATCATGAATAAATCATCCCATGTATGAATAAAACCAATTCTTTGATAAATACTTTCACTTGTGAAAAATGGTATGCATACATCATCCATCAGAGCCTGGCAAAAATGTCATGCATGCTTGCGCAGTTTGCATACCTATGCACTCATTTAACCCTAAAAAGGACGGGCTATTTGAGGTCTTCAGCGGGCCGGGGGGGGGGGGGGGGGCCATTATGGCCCCCCCCTAAGATCTCGGCCGCGGAGCGGCCGATCGCCGTGAAAATTTGCATGCATGATGAGTGAAGTGTATAGAATAAAATGATAAAAATTCATGTTTTTACCCATAAATCATATATTCTTCATAATTAAACATTGGTTTTCACTACATATATTCTTTAGAGCATTTGGAATAATAATGCGACAATTTTTTTTGGAAGAGCCAGGTTCTTCCTTGTTTTCTATTGTTTTTATAATTTCTTATGTATTTCTTTGTTTTTTTAAACTTATGTATTGTATTATTTTTGTTGTTTATTTTATTTCTAACTATAATTCGACTATTTTGAACCCCAAAACACACATATAAAATGTAAACAAGACCAAATAACCAATGATATACCTCTTTTTACGAAAACTGATATTGCCATATGTTTTGTACACAAATCACGAAGTTGAGCGATTTTCAGGCTGACATGCATAGACAAAAGGTCATGTGACATCGTAACGGTAGGTCCGATTTTCAAAATTTTTGTTTTAAAATATGCGCAAGACCCCCCCCCCCCCCCCAAAAAAAAGTCACCAAGCAGCGGCGCGTCATCTTACCCTGTTTTGGAGCAATAACAAAAATCGCAAAGGGGGGGGGGGGCCATTATGACCCCCCCCCCCCCCCCGGCCTTTTTAGGGTTAACCCATTCAAGTGTATTTTACTGCAACATGTATACATTCTCAGATATAGACCCCTACCCCAGTATCTTCCTCTACAGAAGCATGTCGCAAGCCAGCAACTAGCTTTCTGCTAGCCAGTGACACGCTTAAAAACTTCTGCATGCTCACAATTTCAGCAGAGATCACCTATTAAGCGTGCCGCTAGCTAGTAGTAAACTAGCCGCAAGCCTGTCGTTTGTCCAAATCCTCAAAATCCAATTGGAGTTCTAGTGGTTCCCTCATACCTTGTTATATTCATATTAACAATAAAAGCATGGGACAGGTTTCGGTTTTTCAAATTTCCCTTACGTTAAAAAGATATTTGCGATTGAAGTGTTCAGATGTTGAATTATCCACTGGACCACGAAAACCGTGTACAAAGTGAATACAATGAGTTAGTGAATATCACTTTGCATTTTTGCTCATTACTCTGCAATATAACGTCCATTTAACTTGAAATTTTCACACAACACCCAGTAGACATCAGATAACAACAATAAACATTGTATCAACCACTCATCATGTTTTGCACATGTCAACAAAGTTACTAAACACAACAAAAAAAGTAACTCCCCCCCTAAGCAAAATGGCGTAACTTTTTAACGAATTGGGTTTGAGCAACATAACTTGGCAGGAATGTTTCTAAAATGATTGGCTAATGTCTCTGTGAAAATGAATTTGATCCGCCATGCCATGCATGAGTGAGCACACATTAAAGGAAAAATGTCACTTTTCAAAAGTCACAAGAGTCAAAAAGTGAAAATTCTGCCTTTGATGTGTCATCCATGACTCGACAGACCAATTTCATTTTCACACATAAGTTGGTCAATACATGTAGGAACAATCCTGCCGAGTTATTTTGCTCAAAACATTTTCGTTAAAAAGTTATGTTATTTGATTAAGGGGGACTTATTTTTGTGTTGAGTTTAATTGATCAGTATTGTTGGAATAAACTCAACAAAAAAGTAAGTCTCCTCCTGATTAGAATAACATAACTTTTTAACAATAATGTTTTGAGCAAAATAACTCGGCAGGATTGTTCCTACACTTATTGACTAACTTCTGTGTGAAAATGAAATTGGTCCATCGAGTCATGCATGAGTGAGCACACATCAAAGGAAAGATTGGCACTTTGTGTGCTCACTCATGCGTGACTCAATGGACCAACTTCATTTTCACTCAGAAGTTAGTCACAAAGTGTAGGAACAATCCTGCCGAGTTATTTTGCTCAAAACATTTTTGTCAAAAAGTAACGCCATTTTGATTAAGGGGACTTACTTTTTTTGTTGTGTGTATTACAAAAGCGTGCATGATTCATAAACACAACAAAAAAAGTGAGTTCCTATGTGATGTGTGCTCACTCATGAGTGACCACACATCAAAGGCAGAATTTTCACTTTTTGACTCTTGTGACTTTTGAAAAGTGACATTTTTCCTTTAATGTGTGCTCACTCATGCATGGCATGGCGGATCAAATTCATTTTCACAGAGACGTTAGCCAATCATTGTAGAAACATTCCTGCCAAGTTATGTTGCTCAAACCCAATTTGTTAAAAAGTTACGCCATTTTGCTTAGGGGGGGAGTTACTTTTTTTGTTGTGTTTAGATCCCTTAAAGATTTCTGTAGGGGTTTGGGGATATGTGCTGAACAGGTAAATGGTGATTTACTATTAATACCTGGGAAATGTTATTTAGGACAGTTATTCATCCCAACACAAGACTGAAATTGAACATATTTTGATAATTTGATTTACAAGCAATAATGTTGGTGTGAATGCTCCCCAAGATAAATGGTGCTAGGATATAACCACCATGTCGCCTGCAACATATTTAAACAAATTAAAGTGCGAATTCTCCCCGCAATTCTACAATGTAACTTGCGTGAATGCTTTTCTCTCAATATCATTGATGCTAGTGCAAAACACAGCATAGACGAAGCTCAAATCGAATGCTACCAAATCTAAGTGTGAACATTTCCTCCTCAGTTCTACAATTATTGTGCACTGTGAAAACTTTTCCACCCACAATTCAACTTAGTCAGTGTAATTGTGTGAACCCTGCTTTCCCTAAATTTGGACAATTTAGATGCGAACCCTTTCCCCCCACCCAATCAAGACCAATGATGCTAGAGCAAGCTGTCCCTGTGGCCTGCTATGGAAATTAAGACTAGCATTGTATATACAATCTAGGAGGGCATTCTGTCACGATCTATTGTGCAATCACCCGTTAAGTACGATCACAGCTGCTCTCCTCCCTGCCAGCCAATTTGCGACAAACCGCTGGGCAGACAGGTACTTGGGGATAGGCAAGGTTGTGAATGAAGGCCGTCCCTCGAGCACATCGCATCACACCACATGCGCAGTGAATATTTCTTGGATTTATGATCTGATGAGGGAGGGGTCCATCCCACCTCTCTGATCTAATATTTATATCACTATTCACCTTGATTAGCATAATTATATGCATAATTTAACCCATTAGGGACCTGTCCCGAAAATACTCTGGCTTGGGTCTATGTAGAATGCATGTTATAGCAAAATTGGTCAGTCTGTAACGGGGTGAAATGAGATCTTGAAATGAACCAACACCCAAAAATCATTTGTTTAAGTGGTTAAAGTGGTTCATTTTATAGTGCTCCATTCCACCACGAACCAGAGAAATGTTTTTAAATATTTCATGCAAACTAAAAATGCATATATAATTAGTCATAATCATATGGGTAGGAATCGCTAATAGATCTGCAGAAACAGACTGGTTCTATTGTAACAGGAACATTATGTAATCAGTTTTTATAGTTTTTATACAAGTATAAACCCGGTATGGAAAGTGACGGTAAGGAGGCTGCTGCATTTGAAAGATTAATCAAGTAATCCATTTTTAATACAAAGTACTTGAATCACAACATAACATTATCTGAGAAAGAATACAGATTTATCCGCATGTTAAAAAATATAACATTCACTTTTGTCTGCCTTAATACCATTTATTATTAAAGATAACATAAATAATTAAATCATGTTCTATTTCTTGGTAAGATGAGGATGTACACATACATCCAACTAGTTTTTGTTTGTGGCATGACCTATATGGAATGATCACAAATTCACATCACTGGAAAATGATATAAAGTCTAAAGAATTACAAATAACATATTTATATTATTTAATTGCACTCTATTAGACAAAAGTATGTAGATAGAAAAGTTAAAATAAAGTAATGTGAAAGAGGCCTTTCATTTCATTTTTATTTCGTCCCTTCAAGAAGGGGAAAATCAATTTGGCAAGTTGCTCTGACAATGGTTAAAAACATTCATGATACAAAAAATCTAAATTACAAAACAATAAATATGACTGTCACTCTAGATATAAATCTACAACTAGATACAAGTACTACTAACAGTCAACCCCGAAACAAAAAATTCATTAGATTATTATTGCACTGTGACACAAAGGGGTGAACAGATTCAAAAGAGGGAAGAATTCTTGTATCTGGCTGATGGCGGCTATTTTAAAATAGGTACTGACTTGAATTGGTATTTTAAGTTCTAGGATTACATCAACTGAAACTCTAGCTGCGATAAAGATAGAAGTGGCTGAAAGAGGAGAATGGTCGAGACGGGGAAAGGAAATCACTTTTTCCATTCAAATAATTGATTTTTGGGTCGATGTTTGTTTCGTGGCTGAGTGTAATTTGTTTGCCCGCGAAGGGAGATCAGATTTCAGTTGGAGACTGATTGATGGTCTTTTTCTTTTATTTTATCCTTTCTCTATCTGCCATCCCTTGGTTGTAAAAGTCTGAATTCTTTATTAAAAACTAATAATAATAATAATAATAATGTATTACATTATAGCACTTAATACGATGTTTCTAAGCGCATTATCAGGTACAGGTCAAACCCGCACAATTATCTTGCGCACCGTCTCAACTCCCTGGGTCAGGTACAGGTCAAACCCGCACAATTATCTTGCGCACCGTCTCAACTCCCTGGGGAGCATACTAGCCCAGCTGCCCAACGGGCGCTCAAGGCTAATTAACACCCGACCAAGTACCCATTTATACTCCTGGGTAGAGAGCAGCAATGTGGATTAATTGTTTTGCTGAAGGACAAACGGATTTTGTGTATAAAATTAATTCTCCAGATATACCCAAGTCTAGGTATTCTAGGGACCAGTCTGGAGCATGTTTAAAACGTGATTCCTTTAATTTCATGCAATTTTCCCTAAATGGATGTTTGAGACTTCAATCATATACTAATTATATCATTGTAAGATCCTTTTTAATGTTGTGTGACGGATTTATAGAAAAAGAACATTGACTACAATGGAAACACATTCGGGAACGTTTTTCAAGTCGGCCGTTATTAATAAGGGAGATATTCGGAATATTAAAACCCATTTCATTCTTGTACCATAATCCAAATAACCAAGTACAAGAGAAAACGCACGTACATGCATTAAGAAGTAAGTGAATACTTGGTACTTCAACAAAGGATTTAAAAAGAAATTAACATAACTCAGGAGACAGAGGGGATTTAGTTGAGATTTAAAACTACTGTAGAGTATTAACTGATCAAACAGATTTAGGTAGACGATTCCAGTTTTTCATTCCCAGAGGTAGCGCAGTTTGATACATACTTTATGCGATTTCATTGAATTTGCAAATTATGTACAATTGGCTCTTCAAGAATGTATTTCTTCTCAAGATAGCATGTATTGCATTGATGGTGGGTGGTCACTGTACACTATGCCGCTCCGTCCTTTTACCATCCAGCCATTTTGCACACACCCCTCATACATACATCTCCCATCGGTCTGCAATTTCAGCGTTGTCGTAATAATAATTGCAACGGCTCAGCTCTTGTCCTTGCAGCTAGGCTTCATTGTGAAGTAATTATGGCCAAGTATCTGGGGTAACCAGGATTTGATTGAAGCAGTCCAGTAATATCCTCCCGCCTTGATTCTGTTTTCATTTCCAGTCAATGCACTTCCTCACAGCTGGTGTGATATATACGCTGTATTAAAGAGATTGTTTGTTTTTAACCCATTTGAGACCATTTGATTTTGATATATAACATGATTCCATTCTCTATCTAGACCCCAGCTAAGGTATTTTGGGGAGACCAGTCTTGAATGGGTTAAATCTGTTTGGAGATGATTCTATTTCGATATTACATACATTTTCCATGTATGTACTCCAGCCACTGCTATCTTGACCCTCAATCCTCACTTAAATAAATTGGTCAAAAGATGTTAATAGTTGTAATAACAATTTAATAATATTTTGAAAAAATAGAGAAGGTTTGAAAACATGCTTATTCAGCATGCAAACAAATACAATAAACAACTTAAAATATACTCTCCGCATTTTGCAAGTCAAAAATCTTAAAAGTTGTGAGATAATTGTCATATAAAAAATACTATTTAAAACCAGTGAGATCAGGACTTGAACAACATTTTTGCTGGAATGATGGTGATATTTAGATCTTGAAATAATGACGGGTTGCTGCGGCCCTTAATCAGGCTGACTTCATTGTACTTTGTATAAATTTGTACTTCATGTGCACAAACCAAACATTACATTTATTACGATTCTAGGCACAGTCAGAGCTGTGATGTATTAAACAGGATAATTTTCTTAGATTTTGGTAAAAAGGTTTTTATAATAATGTATGATGCATTGATTCAGAATAGATAGGGAATGAGCTTGAGAGTAAGACTACATTTTTGTTTGCATTATTTGAAGCCTTCGTCACTTTCAAATGTCATGTATTCTTGTGCTTCATGGAATGTTTTTTTTTTTTACTGAACTTAAAGATGCCTGCACAAAGGGGACAGTATCTTTAACATACCAAGGCATATTTTTGATTTATAGTTCCCTTCAACTTTGTTTCCTTTAATGTAAGTTCCCTTAAATGTTAGTATGGTAAGACAGATTTGGTTTGTTCCCTTTAATGTTAGTTGCCTTTAACTCCAAACGTGCCAAGCTCGCATTTTTGTGAGTTACAATACACACAAATGCCATAGAGCATTAAAATCCCTGGCACGTTAAGAGTTAATGTTAGTATGGTAAGACAGATTTGGTTGGTTCCCTCTAATGTTATGCCCGGCGCAGACAGAGCCGACTCGACCCGATCCGACTGGTTTCAATCAGGCTAGAGTTGGGCCCGGTCGGTCGGAGCAGATTTATCGTGTTGAATCGGCCCCAACTGGCATCCGACTGTCTCTCGACTGGCAAAATATGTGTCGCGTGGCACTGAAAACTGAGCCGATCGGAATGACAACTAGTCGAGTCGGCTCTGTCTGCGCCGGGCTTAAGTTGCCTTTAATGTTAGTATGGTAAGACAGATCTGTGTCTGAAGGAGAAAATGCAAATGAGAAGTACTTAAGATGTCAGAATAACACATCGGAACATTCGTGAGATCCATGACTTGTTTGCGAGCATGTACTGTAGATCAGCATCAATTTGCCGTGTCTGCTCTTGCATTTTTCTCCCTGACAAGTTTTGGTGCGGACATGACACCACTTTGTAATGCTAAACTCTTTTGAAGGACTGTGTATGTATCAAGTATTGAACTCAGTTGCACTCGGAGAGGATGGGGACTGGATTTACTTCATGTGTAAAGTGAAAATGCTTTTAAATGAAACGTATTCCGGGCAGGCGGAACAAAAAAACTTTGGCTGGGTGAACCAAGTATCCATAATTCACGACCAAACTAATCATACATTCAAAGAAATTCATAGATTACTTCAATATGTTCAGGTTTGTGATGCTGTTTGATGAAAACAAAAACAACAACAGCTAACTCCTTGCCAATAGGAACCTGGAGGGCTATGTAAAAAGTATATGGGGGTTTCAGAATCTTGAAGGGAATGGGTTAAAACAGGTTTAATTTATCATTAGGGATGTTGCAATCACAGAAAAGTGTGCTGTCCCAATTATTATGTCATTATCCGCTTTCCATCCCATACTGTGTCAAGACACACATGGGGGACAGACCCGTCTGTGTTTTTAATCGATCAGTCCCAAACCGGTTAGAGTTGTCATATATTGACGAAGTGACTATCAGGGGCAAGAGTGTTATCCCAATTATTGTGTCACTATCTACATTGTTATTCCAGCGCCCATGCCACAATACCACAAGTACCCCGTTCCATATGGTGTCGACGAGAATGAGACCCAAGGGGGACATTCCAGTCTGTGTTTTTACTCGATCTATCTGGAACTGGTTAACGGTTGTCATAATATTATCGATCATATGACGATCAAGACGAGAGCGTGTTATCCCAAGTATTGTGCCGCCATCTCAGTTGTTGTTCCAGCGCCCAGGCCACAATACCACATGGTTTTGATACTGCACAGGGGGGGACAGTCCCGCTATGTTTTTAATCAATCGTCGGCTAATCACCCATGCGGTTTGATATCTTGCAGGTATCTTATTCCACGCGCTGAATTATTGATGGAGTGGGGACCCGTTGGCACTGGCATGCGCATGTGCGCACGTCTTGCACCGTACATACATGTACACATGCACATCTATGTATGTAGTGGAATTATTAAAGCATAGATATTGCCTGATGTGAAGAACGTGATTTGCATTTGCATGTCTTGGCAGTTCTGCCACACTATGCACACATCGCAGTACCAGAAATGAATAGCATACAAGTACATATGAATTACATGATTGTTTTTGCTTTATATAATGACACCTTTTAGCTGACAAGGAAAGGAAGATCTGAGAAGAAGACAGTTTGCTAAGTTAATTAATGTGCCTACGCCCCAGGACTGTTTTTCCTTTTTGATTAATTATAATGTAATTTTAGTATGGCTCTCTTCAGATTCTGTTTACTATCCATTAAATCCATTGCCTATGGCAACATTGTGTGCTACATCTTAATCTAATGTATATGGAAATGTTAATATATGGGGACGGGGTGTATAATAACATGTACATGTTGAATGCTGACACAATATATTTGTGGACGGGTCTGCATTTGTACACAAATATAAAATGTATTTCACTTAAATTTCAAGTTTGATGTTTGTGTGTACAGTGTTGAGTTTGTGTGTAAGTGTTTGGTGTTCTGCTTGTGTGCAGTGTTGAGTGTTTTGCTTGTGTGAAATATTGGGTGTTTTGCCTGTGTACAGTGGTTGGATGTTCTACCTGTGTGATTTTTTGGGTGTTCTGACTGTGTACATTGTTGGTGTTCTACCTGTGAACATTGTGGCCCAGATTCACAAAGGAGGTTTGTACAAACCATGGTCGACATCTTTGGAGTGCCATTTGTAAACTGATGGAGAAAGAATGTAAACTCCTTACTTGTTAACAATGTTGATGCGCCCTGACTGCCTGAGCACCTTGAAAAAGGTGGAATTGGCGCATTACAAGACCGCTTTATTATTATTTATTATGGTACACATTTGGTAAATGCACCAAATACGTCTTCTCAGATGGTGAAATTTGCTGATTTACAGTCGTATCATTAGAAATTGTAAATTGTTTTACTTGTCTATGAGCAGCCTATAGATGTGAATCCGGGCCTTAGTCCAGTCAATCTAGCATATATAAGGGGGTAACCTCGGCAAAATTGCAACACGGGATTTTTTTTCGGAATTCTGTTCAGGAAACTCCCCTTAACAACCAAAAAAAAAGTCCCAAGAAATCGGAGTTGCAGAAAGTGGTTTAATTTGCATAATATGCAAATTAGGTATTGTTTGAAAGTAAAAATATGAAATTAATTGTTTAAAAATATTCATATACTATATTAACGCCAAAAAAGTATGGCAACCCAATATTGGTATCCCAAACTACACGATGAACACACGTCCGTTCTAATAATAGCTACCTAATTTGCATAATATGCAAATTAAGTTCTAAAAAAAAGTTCTAAAAAAAAAAATAGGATGCAAATGAAAAAGTATCTTTTTAAACGTCAGATATGAAAAAGGGTAAAGTTTGACATACAATCAAAACATTACTATCAAAGTAATTAGCATAATATGCAAATGAGCTATTGTTTAAATGGACCAGTGAAATTATGTATTGTTTGAAATTTTAGATGTATGATTGTAGCTTGAAAAGTTTGCGAATCTTTTATCCAAAGCTAATATACTAAACCACACATATATCATTACTTATAGTACCAATATAATTTGCATAATTATGCAAATTAAGTTGCACAAAAGACAGATAAAAATAACAACAATAATAATAATAATAATATTAATATAGAATTTATAGAGCGCCATGAATCTGGGTGCCCTATTCAGAGGTGTATTATTACCCTTGCAATTAGTCATCAGGTACAGTTCAAACCCGCATACGTTGTGCACCATCTCAACTCCCATGGGAGCATACTAACCATATTTAAGATGTCCTATGATGTATAGATATTTCATATTCTGAAAACAAATACAGACTTTATTGAGTGAATGCAAATGATAAAGCCTCTATTGTCAAGGTCAGTAATGACAAAGTTTATGACACCCAATGGGAGCAAGACAATCCATCCATTGTGATGCAATTTGCATATTATACATCTATTATCAAACCCTGTTTGATAAAGTAGGTCATCACCTTGAAGGTTCATCTACATTTGGAAGGCACTATGTCTTGTATGATGTTAGTCCAGTCAATCTAGCAAATATTAGGGGGTAACCTCGGCAAAATTGCAACATGGGATTTTCTTCGAAATTTCATTCAGGAAACTCCCCTGAACAACATACAAAAAGTCCTAAGAAATCGAAGCTGCGGAAAGTGGTTTAATTTGCATTATAAAGATAATTAGAAAATTTGCATAATTATGAAATAAGGTCAGGGGTCATTTTATATCTAGGAATAGTACGCTAGTAATTAAAACGAATATTCTTAGGTATTTTGGGGCAAGGAATCCATTTCCGGTGCTCGTTTGCGAGTGCCATATGGAGAAAACCCTGAAATCCAAGATGGCTGCTTCCTAATTTGCATATTTATGAATATTATTGGTTTTCATTGGCTACAGCCTCTAATAAGCAATAATTATAGGTTTTTTTTCTTTAATCGTGTTCTAAATTTTTTATCAAAGATACTTCAGCTTGGTTGCCGCCTTGGCAACCTCTAGCAATGCATATAATTAGCATAATTTTTTATTTACTTAATTTGTATATTCCCCCAAATTGAGTATATTGGGAACCCGGAAAGTAAAAATGACGAGAAATACCACTTTTCCAAGGTTTTTGGGGGCAGGAAATCCATTTATGATACTTAATTCGACGTATCACCTTGGCAACCCACATAAATCCAAGATGGCCGTCTTTGGTGTTTTAAAGGAGATAATGCTATTTGCCACTTTAACAGCATTTAGTTTAAGAGCATAATTTGTTCACTGTTAGCACATTGAAATTTAAGTATTCCGATTGCTAATTCGAATAATTGAGAGTCCAAAAAATATAATATTGTTCTAATATAACCAAAAGAATGAAGTTGTGTATCATTACATGTGAAACTTGGGGAGCAGCCATCTTGGATTTAAGAAGGTTGCCATGGTGCTATATGGAAATAAGTATAAAAAATGGACTTGTTGCCCCCAAAACCTTGGAAGAAAATTCCCATGTTGCAATTTTGCCGAGGTCAAGACCCTATATTGACTGGACTCATGTGTTCGTTGAACTTGGTACAAATTGATTACCATTCTGTAGCCTATAGTTTTCATTCATTTGTAAATGCAAAGTTACATCAAAACTAAAATTATCAGCAACCGTTTCAATAGCTCATTTGCATATTATGCAAAGCACTTTAATTACAGACCTACTGTTTTGGTAGGATGTCTAAAAAAATACTTGTTACTACTGACCTGATAAATATAGGTTTTATCGTTTGTATTCACTCAACAAGTCCGTTTTTTTAATAAAAATGTGCAATATTTTACCATTTTTGTGGACATTAATTTGCATATTATGCAAATTATATGCAAATTATGTTGAACTGATATACGTGTCACCGTGTGTTATTGTATATTGGCTTTTGATACAAGATGTGCACTCTTCTGGCTATTATAGTGCATCTACATTTCAAACAATACAGAACTTCATATTGATCCAATCAAACTATAGCTCATTTGCATATTATGCAAAGTACTTTCATGCTAACGTTTCGATTGCGTGTCACCCTAACCTGTTTCATATCTGACCTTAAAAATATAAAGGCTTTATCATTTGCATCCACTCGATCAAGTCTATTTGTTCAACAATATGGAATATTTGATTTTGGGGGAAACCTAATTTGCATATTATGCAAATTTTGTAGTAATTACTAGTACGGGTATGCGTTCATTGTGTACTTTATGATCCTAATATTGGGTTGGCATACTTTTCTGGCGTCAATATAGTATATAAATATTTTTAAACAATTAATTTAATATTTTTACATTCAAACAATACCTAATTTGCATATTATGCAAATTAAACCACTTTCCGCAACTTCGATTTCTTGGGACTTTTTTTTAGTTGTTAAGGGGAGTTTCCTGAACAGAATTTCGAAAAAAAATCCCGTGTTGCAATTTTGCCGAGGTCAAGACCATATATTGACTGGACTACCTGTATGTTTATGACTTCATATCTACTTCAGATTTTAGACTCTGCTGGGCAAGTCAAATGAAGACGTATTAAAGTTTTGTGGCCCCAAATCTGAATTTGATGGCTTATTAAAACAATAGAAAGTCCTATAAGTGTATTTCTTTCTGGATTTCATGTATATGATGTTACTGGTCTAATTGAAGATGTCCTATTCCTTGTTATTATTTGATACAGAATTATATGCAAGACGTATAATTATTTTGTCAATTTTTGGTTTGCTTGATCTACACACATTTGGTCTGCTACGTATTGCCTGTAACTGTCATTTCCCCAACTCCAAACTAGACCCCAACCCTAAACCCAACCCAACCCCATCCCTAACCCTAACCTCAGTTCTAATCCAAATCCTAAGTCTCTAAATTGAATGGGATTGTACTAAATTGGTCTAGACCTAACTGCAAATTACCCATTTAAAACAAAAAAATGAGTTTAATGTAGTCATCTTCATAATGGTAAAATATCAATTACTTCCACAAGGAACAATCTACCCCTCAATAATTGCAAATCTGACAATGTTAATATAGAAGTCTAGGTTGCAAACCCAGTTCTTTAAGATCGCTTCCATATGATTGTTATTTTTGTTTACCATATATGGTTATACTGTTATTTTGTTTATGTGTGCATACACTTAGAGGCTCTTTATTATAACTAACTATTGTTACTATTATTCCTTTATCATTCTAAAGATGCCTTCCACCTTGTTGTTATTCTTGCAGATGCTGCTCCAGCTGGCAAGAGGCATCTTTGAGGAGCAGACGTCCCTGGACCAGGTGGTTCACAAGATCATGGTGCATGCAGTCACTCTCCTCAAGTGCCAGCGCTGCATCATATACATCCTCGAGACCACCGGAGAATCGGTACGTGACGTTTCGCTTTCACTTTTCCCCAGTGCCCGTTCTTATTCTTGAGTGATGGTGGTGGTGTTTTTTTTTTTATTGGGGGCTCTGTTATTGCATACTTCAAACCCCTTCAGGACAAGTCGCACAAAAATACTCTAGCCAAGGTGTATGGACAAATATACCAAATCAAATTGCATCGAACATGGTTTATTTTTTATATATTAAATCATCTTTGGGACTGGTCCAGACTATACTCTGGCTTGGGTCGATGTAGAGAATGTGTGTTATACCAATATCAAGCTGTCTTCACTGGGTTCAAGACATTTTGATTTTTGTATGACATGCATTTTGGACATGCATTATACTGTAGACCCAGCTTGAGTATTTACGGGACCCGTCTTGAATGAGTCAACAAACATTTTCCATAGCCTACAGCTAGAGTTGACATGGGCTCAGTTCTCAATGGGTTAAAGATATATATTTTGAATTTCAGGCATCATTTCAATCATAATTTGTGTCATTAAATTCTCTTTGCACTATCATCTTTAGTGTCCTTTACTTCTCTTATCCTGTTAATAGCCACTTAGCAACAGAAAAACTCAGTTGTGTAAATATGTATTAGACAGATGACATAGATGCATGTTCACGTTCACATCTTTGTCTTGTTACTCCCCCCCCCCCCCCCCTGTCCCCCACACACACACCCTCCCCAATTCCCCTGTTTTGTCTCATCTAGATTCCATTGATGTTTATTTAGTCTTTTATTTGAACTCTCATTTCTCTTTTCTCATGTTGCTCCTTTTCACATGTGTTATTTGTACCTGTTTTTGTTTTTTGTCTACTTAAAAAATTATATTGTTTAAAACACTTTGAATTGCATAGTAACACAAAAAATACATTGCCCTCAACTGATATAAATGTGTCTGCATATATTTTGATAAACATGCCCTGAAAATGTTGATATTTTGATTTTTGTTGGTGAAATATCAACTGCTTGAATAACATTCAAGGAAACATACAAGGTTTATGTTTGTCATGTAACATTATATGACACCTTGGAATGTTCTCTCAATGGGATTGGTTGAATTCAGGTCACATGACATTCGTGGAAATGTACCATTCAACGATTTGACGTCATTTTTCATTGAATAGAACTTTTTTTACTACCATTCAACGATTTTGACGTCATTAAACGTGGAATGGTACTTTTTTTATATTGTTGTTGTGCAAGCGCCAGTGCGCGTTAAAAATAACTGCGCGCATTGCGCAGATTTTCCATTCATGAACAAGCGCATTAACAAACATTACGCACTCCATGCAAGGCAGTTGTACTTTTTACACGACATGGCTGCAGAACCGGGAATTATTTTGCTGACGGATGCCCGTTTGGACGATTTAATCGACAGTGCAGATTCTTATAAAACACGAAGAAGCAAATCAAGTAGGTGTCATATAAAACAAATAATGAATGTTTTTTCCATTCGTGGAATGGTACGAATATTTTCATTCGGTGACAGATGGAATGTTCCATTCAACTCGGCTTCGCCTCGTTGAATGTAACATTCCATATTTCACCTCATGCAAATATTCGTACCATTCCACTCATAAACATTCATTATTTGTATATTACACGAGTGACGATGCATAGAATGCCAATGCTTTCTTCTAAGGCACTGTTACCATGGCACTGTGAAATCTAGATACCACCATTTGAATAGCAAACTGCATCTAATTAATTTTACTAGTAGCATTCCCAGCTACTGCAAAAATATTCATTATGTCTGTTTTCGTTAAAGAAAAATACATTGCACATGAACAAAATATTATATGTTGTATCTTGCTGCCATACATTTACTGAGCCTAGTTTCATAATGTTTAGTTTTGAAAACTCCTGACACCCAGAGCTTCACAGTATCTTTATTTTTAAAATGCAAACTTCTAAATATTTGATTTAAAAAATCAACATCCAACAATAAAATGATACAATTTTCTGTTTTATTAAAAAAAGAAATCTCATTGCCCCCCAAATTACAATGAAAAACATTATTAGTTTTTCTTTTTAAATAAATCTTGTTTTCAATTTAAATAATGTATAATAACATCAAAATATGCTTAAACTCATAAATTTCCCATTCACTTAAAAGTTTAAAATGAGAATAATACAGAAGTCATTTTTTTCTCACAAACACTGGTGGCAATTTTAGTTGCCCGATAATATCCACCAAAATTCAACTGCATGAACATTGATCGGGTAAGTGCTTGTGTCGATCCATGCCTTCACAAACATGACTAAATAAGTTATTCTCTCTGCACATTCAGAGCAGAATCTAAGTAACGTTTCCCTTTCATTGTGCCGCACGTATGTGAGAAAGACGGAAATGCATATTTTTTAAAGCAAAAAAAAAAAAATCAGTGGCTGTGATCATGATGGATTCAGGCTAGAAGCACACTTCGTCGGGTGAGAGTAAGAAGAGCGTTCAGTCGGTTTTTTTTTTTTGGGGGGGGGGCTAAAATGAGTTCTTTATACCATCTTGTAGGTTAGAAGAGCCTTCTCCATGTGATGCTAAATTTTCAGATAATAATCATAATATGATTTTTGAAGTATTTTGAAAGTTAAAGACACCAAACATGATTATCTAAAAAATCTTTTAAAAAAGTGCCTTTGTGTCCTTCTCTTTCTCAACCAAGGACGAGTTCATGTAGTGCATGGATCACATGTCTGTGCCCTTGAGAGATGCAATCCAAGACATTGAGTTCTTTGTACCATCTTGAGTTCTTTATACCATCTTGTAGGTTGGAGCCTTCTCCATATGTGATGCCAAATGTTCAGATAATAATCATTATATGATTTTGGAAATATTTTGAAAGATAAAGACACCAAACATGATTATCTAAAAAATCTAAAAAAAGTGCCTTTGTGTCCTTCTCTTTCTCAACAAAGGACGAGCTCATATAGTGCATGGATCACATTTCTGTGCCCTTGAGAGATGCAATGCAAGACATTGCAGTCTCTCATTCAAGTTTTGTTTTAATTTTCTTGATAATGATTGCACTCATTGCGTTTTTGAAGCCTTTGTTTTCAAGTTTTAAGTGGGTATGTGTGTGGATGTTTGCGTCTGTGTTAGGGTCGGTGTGTGTGTGTGCTTGTAAAAAAAATACCAGTGGCTGTGATCATGATGGATTCAGGCTAGAAGCACACTTCGTCGGGTGAGAGTAAGAAGAGCGTTCAGTCGTTGTTTTTTTTTGGGGGGGGGGGGGCTAAAATGAGTTCTTTATACCATCTTGTAGGTTGGAGCCTTCTCTATGTGATGCCAAATTTTCAGATAATAATCATAATATGATTTTTGAAGTATTTTGAAAGTTAAAGACACCAAACATGATTATCTCAAAAATCTAAAAAGTGCCCTTGTGTCCTTCTCTTTCTCAACCAAGGACGAGTTCATGTAGTGCATGGATCACATTTCTGTGCCCTTGAGAGATGCAATCCAAGACATTCAGTCTCTCATTCCAATTTTGTTTTAATTTTCTTGATAATGATTGCACTCATTGAAGTTTTTGAAGCCTTTGTTTTCAAGTTTCAAGTGGGTATGTGTGTGGATTTTTGCGTCTGTGTTTAGGGTCAGTGTGTGTGCGTGCTTGTGTTTGTTACAGGTATATGAATGTGTTACTAGCAGTAGCAGTTGGCTTGTACATGGGTAAACATTGGGGGTCAGAGCACAATTCAAAAGAAAGTCTGGAAAATGGGAACATATGTCTTTGAAAGGTGGTATGATAGTTTATGATACTCAAACAATTTGTCTGATATCATTGTTCAAGGAACAAAAGAGGAAGAATAAGAGTCCTTAGAAGTATAGCAAGAAGAGAGCCACTTGATGGACACCTCAGATTATGACATTTAAAAACTGACTGTAAGTTATCAGTGATCGCATTTAGTCACCTGTACAACGTGAATACAAAACAAAAGAAACATGGAAATAATAAGTGTAATGCATAAGTGGTGGGAGTTCCTATGTGAGAGATACATCCGAGGATTGTGTGTATAGAATAATATTTAATTTGAATTAGGTAACTTTTGGTAATTAGAGTAGTGCCATGTGATTATAATTTGATTAGATATGTGACCTTACACCACAAAACGACCGTTATGTCGCGGATATAGTTTCTCTGTTATTAGCTGAAATAGTCAAATTTGGTGAAAAATGTGAGATTCAGGATTTTTGTATTTCGTGAATGAAGGTATCTTAATCAACTTTATACGTCAGAAATCATGTTTAAGTACGTTTTTTTCATCAAATGACAGATTACAGCGCTTGAATGGATGCCGATCTTTGAAGTGGCCTTTTTCTCCCTTGTTTTAAAACTGCTTGAGCCATTTTCCACATCTTTGGCGCTCATTTTCAGAGGGTTGCCTTGTCTAAATATAACAAATTATATACCATTTTAAAGGTAATGAATTATACTGTAATGTCATGAAAATCAGCATAATCATTTCCCCCGACTTATTGGTTGTTTTGTGGTGTAAGGTCACATATGAAGTATAGTAATAAATTTTAAAAAAGTAAAAAAAAAAAAAAAAATGTGAAGAGAATTTAAATTGGCAACAATAGTCAAGTTTCACTGATTGCCATTAAATAATGACAACAACAACAAATAAAGTACAACATGCTCATTAACATGCATTTCTAGGTTTGAATAAGCTTTGTAATATTGTAGGTATTTAGATAGTTTGTAGCAAAGTAAATGATTATAATAATCAATTATTGATAGAGAACATTGATAGAGAACATGAAATAAAATATCAAAGTTATTTTAATACCTGACTGAAATTACAAACACTGGCAAGGACTAATGCTGTAGGCGTACAGCATTTAATATGTGTCCTCACGGTATTCTTTACGTGACATACAATCTTTACATCCGCATTAGATATCATTTGGTGTTGCAGTAATGACATGAAATCTTTTTATTATTTTCAGAAATAATGCCGAAGGGTATGAGTGAAATATGAAGAACACGTATAAATCATTACTTGTATACTGTTACCCAATGCTTAACCCCTTGACTACGGGAATCGGGTGGGTTGTGTAGATTAGAAGGTCAATGGGGATTTCAGAAACTCAAAAGGAACAGGTTAAAATGAAAAACTGTTGGTCCGTAGGATGGAAAGCAGTTTGACATACTTCCGGTATACATGCTGTAGGGTTTTTAACCTGTTCCCTGTACGCAATCCTCCATAGAGTAAATGCAGGACCCACCAAGTTCCGGTAGGCAATAGGCAGGGCTCAACACTAGCACTTGCCCTGTTGCCCGGGGCAAATACAAATTGATGTCGGGCAAGTGAATTGTTATAAATGGTCTAATTTGGTTGCCCAATTGGGCAACTAATATTTCTGTCTTTCCATGTTTTTGAATCTCATAGATTTATAATTAAGAGAGCAATTTGGCAAGCAGATCAAGCTACCTAGCACAATTAATTTTCTCGTTGTTCATATTCTTACAAATTTATTTACTTTATTTTTTGTTGGGGGGGGGGGGGGGGGCAAGTCAATTTTCTGTTTGGGCAAGTACAATTTGAAAATAAATTAATTTATTTGCGCGAAAGGACAAGTAGAAAAAAAAGTTAGTGTGGAGGCTAGCAATAGGTAAAGTAAGTATAACCTGTTGTGCCATTGAGGAAACTGCATACTGTAGATTTTCGAATAACAAAAACAGTCATACCCAGAGATGCATAAATGTCCTGCATGCATGCATGGTACCCTAAGGTATCCATGTCTGTAATGTATCATACTTGCAGCTGCACACATGATAGCTTGATTGAGATGTCTTGTTTTTCCTTCAATATTCAGAGGTGGTGAAAGTGACCATATAACACATAGAATGAAACACTGTATATATGTTTATAACACGTTTATTGCAGAGCCATAATTTTTAGAGGACATTTGATCCAGTAAATAAAGTGATATTAATATTTGATAAGATAATTATCTAAGGGAGATTCAATCCAGTAAATAAAACCCAGTCAAGAATAAATATTTACTTATTGTCCATAATTATAAAGTCATGCCGTTCAGAGCATATCACTGAGTGACTGGGATACAATGAAAAGAAGGAAGGAGACATGATTTTATTCTGGAACTTATTCATATTTCAGTTGATGCTATGAAGGCAGGGATGAAAAACAATCATACTTGAGGGAAAGACCCCTGTGTGAGATTTCCCAGAATTTGCCCGCGGTTCTAAAGGTTTAAAAAATAGATGAGCTGATGAAAAGAAAATGGAATTTCCTGTGGAAGATATTAAACAGCGCAATATATATATTTTGTAGATCTTTATAAACTAGGGGGAGAAAAAGAAGGAGCAATTATGTGTGTCTGTTTCTGGGGCAGATACTTGAGGGAAAGAAGACTCGGAGGGCTAGTAAGAAGAAGTGGGTACGGGGACGGACCCTCACGTTCCCATCGTTCCCATCCCAACCCGTCTAATTGACGTCACGCTGTCTGTGTCCAGAAAGACAAAGTGATGCGACCATCCTACTCGACTTGTCATCACATACCCCTCCCTCTCTCCTCCCCGCCTCAGAAGATTGTCGAGTGCAAAGGCCCGATGCAAAAACACTCTTGTGTTTCAAGAGAGCTCCATCTCTGTATAAAAGAAGAAAACAATAAAATATATTCCGTGTCAAAAGTTTGAATTTTTTTCTTTTAATCTGCTCTGGACTGTTTTATACAGTATATCATCCAAACAGTACCATAATTTGTATGCATAGTGTACATGTATATTGCTCATCTTTTGGAACGGGAGTTTTAAAATCATTATTAAATGTATATGTATTAACAAGTTATGCTTTGAGTATGTTTATTGCTTCATGACCCAAATGTAGAATTTGGATTATTGGTGCTAAAATAAAGAATACATGAATTTGTTCATGCATACAGCCCTTATATTTCTGTGGCAAGCCCTGAATGCGTAGGGTAAATAGGCCTCCATATCAGAGCGCAATTATTATTCCATATTAAAGCCAGATATCAGCATAATTGGGAAAGTTATCGGAAGTATTTAATTGGCCATACTTATTGATCAATATTGTTGAGGTGGCATAAAAAAGGGCTAAATATGTGGTAAAATCTGAACCTTCAATACTATTGTTGGAATTCAGAAATATCAGTTGAAAGTTCCATGCACACCACTGAGATTGTGCGAAAAAGCCACTGTCTGTTCACCCCTGAGGTTTATCTGGTATTTAAGTGTCTGTTGCTCCACGTTTTAACGGTTCACATGCGGCTGATTTGCATGTGTTGTCCATATGCAGATGAATTGAAATGTAGGTGTACTTTTTTGGTATTTTGAACATTTTATGGCTCAAATTATCAATTTCAATGTCAATAACTTATGTTATGGTAAGTTATGATACATTGTTACACATTGTCGAGATAAATAAATATTTATTTATGGGTGTGGGGCATTACCTAAATACTGTTATTTGGCTTTGAAATAAATGCCGTACATAAATTCCCAGCTTTAATTACCACGTCATGTACTGGTCCACACCACTCTTTATGGGTGATGAGTCTATTCATTATCATGACAGGTTTATTTCTCCCACTATTAATAAACCTGTCATTTTTCATCCCCAAACAAACCAGTCGTGTACTTGACACCACAAGGTGAATTATTAGTGTTGAAACCTCACCTCAAGATTTTGCTCCCTCTAAAAACACTAGGTTATTAGTTCTTTCAAGAAAGTGTGCATTAATTTACATGCTCTTGTATAATTATGAAGACACTTATTCATTTTATAGATAGAACTTTCTGTACTCCAAAGCATATATATACACAAATATATATATATATCTATTCCTTTGTCAAAGTGTCATCTTGTTGAAGTACACGAGTACAGAATTCATGAATAAAGTGAGGTCTATTACGTTGCGAAATTATAACATTTTGGACATTTCACTTAATCAATAAAGTAACATTCTGTGGATCAGTGACTACTGCAATTCTTATTTTTTTATTATAAAAACTAATATAATGTTTGCATTAAACCCCCTCCCTTCGAGATCTTGAAATCCCCATATACTTTGCAAATAACCCACCAGGTTTGGGTAAGCAATGGGTTAAATATAAGATGGATTTGTGCATATCCAAAGTAAATAGTATCTTAACCCGTTCACTTCGAGAATCTGAAATCCCCTTAGACTTTGTACATAGCCCATCTGGTTCCCGTAAGCAACATGTTAACAAATGTGCACTGGTTGTATTGCTTGGTGGCTACTGCCTTGCAATTAGATACAGGCAATTTGAAGATCGTGTTACACAAATTATGAGAAAATTGAAACTGGTATACATGTATATTGCTTCCAGTCTAATCTTCATTTGAGAAACCAATTATTATCTGACATGTTTATTAAACAGTTCAGCTAGCACCACCCTGTTTACAATATATCAGAGTCAACTGAGTCATTCCGTGACACATAAATATTGGATAATGAGCAATGGGGGAAATTTCAGCCCTATGTGTGTGTGTGTAGGTGTATTTTTTTAGTTGCATTTTTCATGAGAGAGAGAGAGAGAGAAAGAAGAAAACTTGCTCACTATTTGATATTTTGTTAACATGTGTTACTCTACATAAAAGGTGTAGGTGCATTTTCTTACTTGCATTTATTGTTTGAGTGAAGATATAACTTGCTTGCTATTCAATATTTCCCTGATATATTTTCTTAAATATTAATGAACCTTCCATGACATTACTCGGTATCAAGACCTAATCAGCATTTATGTGTGTGTGTGTGTGTGTGTGTGTGTGTGTGTGTGTGTGTGTGTGTGCATTTAATGGAATATACATGGAGACTCTTGATAAATTATTACCTCAATTCATCTCAACAAAATGCTTCCATTGTCTTTATTTATGAACAAGCTCTGCATCAATCTATCAGTCATCTAATTTTGCCGCAGTACTCATAGCAATCATATCAATTTTTCCATAATTGTTTTATTTATGTCTACATGCAAGTAATTAAAAAAAAATCACTTCATCACTTTCACATACTCACTAAAATGTTTCATGCACTTATTGAAGATCACATATTTTTCTTGTAAAATGGACTTTTGGTATTGTATTGTATCTCTGTTTCTCTTTCACATTTCCTTTTTACATGTTTGTTTGTGGTCACTGCATTTCTCTTTTTTTTGGTTACATCTCATGTTTTTCTTCTTCCTGCACTGCTATTTTTTGTTTCCTTCATTGTCGCTAGTGCTTGCCCGTTGAGCTCAGAATGCCTGAGGGGAAGAGAAACTCAATAATGTACCAGGCCAGTTTTGACAAAGATGGCGCAGCTCAGGTAACACGCAGCAAGAGACATGGCTCAGAAATCAGATACGTTTGTTGTGTTCCCGTAACCAAACGTTTGTGCTGTTACTTTTCAATGAGATGCCTTTACATATATATTATTGTTTTTCTTCACAGGGCATCTTATTTTTAATTATCCAATTTTAATTTTGTTTTCCTTTTGGAGCTGTTTTGAATATATATTCAAGATGTCATTATATTATCGGGGCATCAATGTTATAATTATTGAGTTTTATCCCCTTTTACACCACTAGCTGTTCATTGCATGCACTTTGTTTCATACTAATCATCCATAACATTTTGCATTTTTCTTTTCATCATTTAAAGCATGTTTCAAGAACAGATCTGCTGTACAACCTGTAGTTTTGTTGGTTTTAATACCTAAAAGACAACAGTCGTGACATTAAACACCTAATTATAAATAAACCTTTAAGCAGGGCTCCACACTATTTTTGTTTTCTCGTGGACCATTTTGGGCCATTAAATCATTCATTTGCAATTGTTAAAGGACCAAAAATGAAGTTTGCTCGCCTGAAATTGCTAGTGCTAGTGTCTAGCCCTGCTTTACGTATTTGCTTTTTCTATTTTTTTAAATTTCATAGTGGGAAGTTTGATGAAATCACAGTTTTCATACACATTTGAATAACAATTGTTTTGTCCTTAGGTTAAGAGTTTGAATTTCACTTCTTAATATGATTTTGAATGCATAATTTGTTTTGATTGATTTGTTATGTAATGGCACCTTAAAAAACATTCAGGTGATTGCGAGCAAAATGTTTGTAATAAGAAAAATATATTAACCAAGCATCTATACTTTTATTGCAATGAGAAGACTCTCATTTATAAAGTATATATTTGTTTCAATCAGATACAAAGTACGATATGTGCATTTCAAATGTATTTGATTGAGTATCCTCTAGATTTTACATATATTATTCAAGGTTAAGAAGGGAAGATGTCTAGTATCTTCTACCTATAATCAAAAGGTTTTTGTAGGTTTCAATCACAATAATAACAATAATACAAATGATGAATTTTACCATGTATACATATACGGTACATAAACAAATACACACTGGTATACAGATTATAATGACAAAATGCTTTATCCATCACTTATTTTTTATTTGCATAATAGGAAGTGTGTATTTACATCTAGAAAACCCCTAGTGGTCGATTTTTCATAATTTGTTATATTTTCATTTAAAATTTGTTTTGCTTAATACTCAGAATTGTAAATTGAATTTGCTATTGTTCGACCCAGTTTTACACCTAAACTATTTAATTAACAGTTTTCAATATAGTTTCTTGAATATATTGATATATATACATGTGTGTGTTGTTTAACATTACCTGACTAAAGTGATTATATATATGATGCTTTGCATCATTTTTATACTGTATGTTTGATGATATTTAATGATATATTCACATGTCCTTGTTTCGGTTTGGCATGGTATTTGATTTAATTTCTCAAAACTGTTCAATCTTACAAACCTTCTTATGCGGCCCCCCATTTCTCATCCCTCGGTCTTGTAAGTTCAAGGAGGAAGGTATGAAATGGGTATGAGTCACTCGACACTAGCACTTGCCCTATTGCCCGGGGCAAGTACAAATTGATGTCTGGCAAGTGAACTGCCATAAATAGTATAACTTGGTTGCCTGACTGGGCAACTAAATTGTTTGTTAACTACAAGATAAAAGTGCCATTTTGTATGTGTAAATCTCAATTAGAAGTACATGGGCAAGTAAAGTTTCTGTTGGGGCAAGTCAAATTTAGAGATGTATGATTTTACTTGCCCAAACAGGCCAGTACAGAAAAGGGTTAGTGTGGAGGCTTGGCGGGTATCATAGATACATTTCAAAGATGCAATGAGATTGTAGGGCGGGAGAGGGGAGTAATTAACTTGGTGTTAAATGATCCTGACAATGATTTATTCCTCTGCATACATTGTACATTATCATTTGTTTCTTGAGTTTTAATATTTCCTGTCAATATCTTGGATTCTTTCTTCTTTTACTGTTTTGCTTGCCTACTTCAGTTGAGGAAATTAACCTTTAACGTACAGGGACCAGCCAAGGTAATTGTTCTCTCCCCCTTTTGCAAGAGGACCTTTCCCCGTTTTTGAAAGCTCCCTCCGAAAACCTGTGTGTGATACTTTCATATATTCATTTATTTTTCTTCATTTGTACCATAATATATTTGACAGAGTATGACTTTCTAGAGCATGGCATATTCCTTGTGCTTTTTTCACCGTGTTCATAAACCATTTGCTCCCCGGGGGTGTAGTCTAGACCAGCGTGCATCGGGATCAATTTTCTAGTTTTCAATTAAATACATTTGTTCAAATTCAGAGCAACATTAAAATAATGATAATAATAATACACAGTTTTTATATAGCGCATATCACATTGCAGATGCACGTCTCTATGCGCTTGTATTATTACCCTGGTCGTTAAAAGAATACAAATATTTCAGTTGCAAGCAATGTCTGATACGACTTGTGGTTTAATCAAATGCAAATGATTTTTCCAAAAACATTTTTTTATATTTACCAAATATGTTTTCCATTTTGTTTAAAGATGACATTGATGTAGAATTTAACACATTATGATTTGTAAACATATATGAAATGTTAATATTGAAATGAATAAATGGCTTGGAAGTTGAAAGGAAATAAAGATGCCCTGACCCTCTAGAATATCAAGGATATATTTTGATTTATCTTTATGTTGGCTTGCTAATACAAATTTAGATTTAAAGGGTGGCAAATTTTATTAGTACACATAGAATATTCACAGGTCAGAATTGTTTTCTTTTTTTCTGGGGGGGGGGGGGGGGGGGGGGACAAGTTATCAAACTAAAATCTTATAGTATTCTTCAAAAGCACAGGAGGTCGACTTTATAGTCAAATATGATACTTGTTTGATTTTTTTGGTTGTTTTTACATCCCAGCTTCTATCATGAACATGTAACAGACCTAGTTTCCGTCATGTTAAGAATGCAGTCATGAGTCACATAATATGCTTAGTATAAGAGATGCAGCCACAAAGTGGTGGGAGGCTTTCCGATTGAAATGTTGTGCCAGATTAGAATGGATGCCCACGTGTACATGTATGTGCAAGGGCCGGGAGAAGATAATCTGATTATACTCTTGAGTCATTAGATCAAAGGTCGATGGATATACCTTCGATTAAAGGCAGAAATCACAGAATCATACTTTTTTTGACTGGGCAAATGTGAATTGCTTATTTTTAAAGCATTTTAAGGGCTAAAGCTAGGGTTCGGCAGAAATAATGTATGCTGGATCAACCATCGTGGGCATACGGGCATGCGATTGCAGAGTGAGGGGGTGGGTTGTATATTGTTGTACATTTCTGAAAATGGGGTGATTTCACAATGTTTTGGGCTTGAAAGGAATGTGTTGACAATGAAGTGATTTTTGCTCAAACATTTTGTCCCCCTTCAAAACTCTCATGAGCCTTCCCCTTGTCTTGTATTCCTATGGACATTTAAAATGTATAAATCAAATGACCCCACCTCCCCCACCCCCCTATTTATTATTATTTTGTAGTACAAATGTAGGATCATTACGAGCATGTGTGTTGCCCCCTATGTAATCAATGCCCCTCTTGCTTGCTGGTTAGTCTTTTTAAGGGCAGAATCTGACTGAGATGACTGGACATGAATCTTAGAAGTTGTCTGTATATGCCCAAGTATTGATTTTTTCTGTTGGAGATTTCCCTCTTTTTCATCCAGTGTTGACTATTCATGTGTAGTGCGTGTATGTATGTGTGTGTGTGTGTGTGTGTTTGTTTGTGTGGGTGTGTGTGTTTTTACAGGCATGACGTATTGACGTTCCATAATGATGACATATAGAATTGGTTATTCCAATTTGCAAACACCCCTCCCTCTCTATACATCTCTCTCCCAAAAGGGCAATGATAATTTTGTTTTCATCTGCACATCATACAAAGGATTCCAATACTTGTCAGCCCCCCCCCCCCCCTCCCCCCCTCCCCTGCCCCCATGTGTAGCTGTCACTGTGCAAGGGGAAAATTGGCATTCCTGGTCAAGACTTTGCATCTTTTCAGTTGCAAGTCCCCAACAAAGGCAGTGGCCATGATGAAATGTCAACCGCTTAGAGCTGCAGGATCAGCTATTGTTGGTGTTTGAAGAAGAAAAAAGAAATCCATTTCATTTACATTTCATTATTGTGTTTTGCGAGACCTTTTGCGAGACCCGACTATTGATTACATGTCACTCTTCACCTTCTTTCTCACATAAGATAAAATGTATTGCGTTTTAGCATACAAGTACACCTGGTTTAGTACTAAATGTGATTAATATATTGCCAAACCCTATTGCTCCCTTTCTTGTTTCATATCATTTATTTCTTCCTATCTTTTTTTTCCCTAAAAGAATTTTATATTTTTGTGAGAAATTGTTATAGAAGCATTTAATTTATTGGATTTGGGTTAAATGTAAATGTTTTATGCAAGAAATATAAGATTTAATTTCTACACTATCAGTTATTAAAATCATTCCGAACATGACGAGTCCGCTATGATCCAGAAGTCTTTTTGGAGATAAAAGGGACAAGCATAGCAAATGTATCAGCCGTATTAAATACAAATACACTTACTTTTGAAATGGTACATGGTAAATCATACTGTACATGAGACATTCTAATTATACCTGATATATCTCGGGTTATTTGGTGATGGAAATACTCCAATATTGATACATTCTCCAGGATGTGTGATTGTGGATTGCGCTATAGATATGTATTTGCCACGATTGGTTCTCTCACGATTTATTGGAAAAATGGAATGGTTGCAGCTCTCTCCAAATGAAAGGCAGGTGTCTACATTATGCAAGGTCTGTGAGTGATGGCTTTGTGCCTTTGTCATTGACTGGAGTTCTGGTGAAGGAAAATATACATACTCAATCTGTGGGGGGAAAATATATGTTCATATGCCATTCAGAGAAGAAAAAATGAGGGCAAGTATTTAGGAGAAGGAGAAAAGAGAGAGATGGAGGGAGGAGGAGGGGGGGGGGGGGGAGAAAGGAGGAGGGGGGGGGGGAGAAAGGAGAAAGAAATACATTGAAAGAGGGGGGAATTCAACAGATATATTAACGTCATTCGGGTAGGTAATACAAAGAGAGGTTGAGAAATAAAGACTACAAGAAATGGCAAGGGGGAAAAGAGATAGGAAGAAATGAGAGAGGATATATAGTACGTATTTATGTGTGTGTGTGTGTGTGTGTGTGTGTGTGTGTGTGTGTGCGTGTGATGTGTGCGTGCATGTGTTTTAGATTTAATGATTAAAAGATTAATTTTGACGGCGTTGTCTCGTTTCGTTAACCAAAAAAAAAAAAAAAAAAAATGTGTATGTTTGTTTGTGTGTGTCTGCGTGTGTGTGCGCACGCATGCATACGTATCTTAGGACAGAGATTGGGAATAAGAAAAAAGGACATATCTCTAGGTTAGAGGATGGGTGGGTGGGGGGGGGGGGGGCGCCTTACAGTCAGTAAGAGGAAAAAAAAGTGAGAGCCGTCAGGAGTAGTAAAGATATCATCTTACACTCTGCCTTCATTTCCTCCTCTCCCGCCTTTACACAAACTGAGCTGAAAAATCCTGCTGCCCATATACACCTGCCGTAGATTGTTCAATGCCATGCCGTTCTTGACATTTGCAATGCATTTGTACACCAGCTTATGCCGCATATCTGTTTCTCGTTGGTGAAATATTTCACATATATGTCAGGATTGAGCAAGTGTCCTAGTACATAAATATGTTAGCTTGGGGTGTGTTTTAGGTGTGATTTATGTCATGATTTTTAAATGGGTGATTTTAATAATTAAATTATTGATTTAAATAGAATACAATGTATCTATTAAATTGTATAAATCATTTTACATCACTGATTCAAAGAGAGAAAAAAATGATTTCAAACATGATTAAATGAAGGCATGCAGTCAAACCAGCTCCAGTGGCCATACAGATCACCTGCTTACCAAGACCAGTTAGCTGCTTACAGAGACCAGTTACATGTGCATTGTCTTAGAGATCCTAGAAGTAGAAAGCAATTCTGATGAAATTGAACTTGTGTTATCAAAAGGACAACCTGTTCGGAAAGTCCAGCCACATAATCTGTTTTAGTTAATTTTTTTGGATAAAGACCACCTATGACCACCAATGAAATCAGGTTTAGATGTGAATGTGTATGAAATCGGCTTTAGATGTGAATGTGAATGAAATCAGCTTTAGATGTGAATGTGAATGAAATCAGATTTAGATGTGAATGTGAATGAAATGAGCTTTAGATGTGAATGTGAATGAAATCAGCTTTAGATGTGAATGTGAATGAAATGAGCTTAAGATGTGAATGTGAATGAAATCCGGTTTAGATGTGAATGTGAATAAAATCAGCTTTAGATGTGAATGTGAATGAAATGAGCTTAAGATGTGAATGTGAATGAAATCTGGTTTAGATGTGAATGTGAATGAAATCAGCCTTAGATGTGAATGTGAATGAAATCAGCTTTAGATGTGAATGTGAATGAAATCAGCTTTAGATGTGAATGTGAATGAAATGAGCTTAAGATGTGAATGTGAATGAAATCCGGTGTAGATGTGAATGTGAATGAAATCAGCTTAAGATGTGAATGTAGTGTACATTGTACAATTCATAGATACATGTAGTGACATATAGGTTGGTTGCTTTCTGTAGTGAAAGCCGCCGTGGATTACAAGGGGTTTAAACGGCTGATCAGGGGCTTTAACAGGGATTCCTTTCTCCTACATAGCAAATCCAACATTGGGTATACGTGTCATGCCTCAGATTGAATTATCCCCTCTCGCTTACCTTATGCTGCCCATATGCTTGACTATTCTAATAGTAGTACTATCCCAATACACATATGGTGAGTAAAAAGGGAGTGTTTACTCCAGTCGGGTTCAAGGGATTATAAAACAAGACTGATCAGCCCTTTAACCCGTTAAGTACCGGTTCCCAAATATATTGTCAAGAATACAGGTGGAACTGAAATCAAATTGGCTTGAAGGGGTTAACATGATTCCTTTGCCTGCCTGGGATAATCCAGTTAGTGGATAAACATATAGATTGAATTTAATCTATGCTGGTACCCCTTCCCTTACTGTTACACTGCCTAATTTTTAGAAACCCTCATTTTCAATCTTATTATGCCATTAACGTGCCTTTAAAAGTTATTTTTTTTAATGGTATCTCTGTGGGGTACATAAACATTTACAGCAAGAATGTGGGAGGTTATTTTCCTGCATGGTGAGATCAAAAAGGGGAAGAGCGAAGAATTAATCTATCAGGCTGTTATAGTCTACCTCCTCACCAAGTCAAAACAATGTACTCTTTAAAAAGAAATTGTATCTTTTAGTGATGTTACCTTTGTTACCTGGTGTTTAAATTGTTTTTAAAGCAAGACTGGAGACAAGGGATTTTATGTGATTATTCCGCCTGTGTGTAACAAAGTACAGACATGCAATCCTGTCTTAGCGCCTACCTTTCTTGAGCAGCCAACCTATATACATTGTAGTGGCTACCAGAAGTGATCCCATTCATAAAGAAACAAGGCTTAACAACCTGTTCATAGAGGTCACCTGCCTACAGTGGCCCATATTCTTGTTTCCCTGAGGTGGTCACTATAGACAGGTTTGACTGCTGTAGGTGGATGTAGAGTGTTCTATTTTACACTTAATAACCCCTCCCTACCCATTCTGTATTTCACACAACCTAATCTTTCCATACTCATACATGTACAGTATTTCCAATCTTCTCCTGCTAAGCGCTGTTACCTGCTATCCTTTCAAAAGTGAACAGATTGTAACCCCAGTAGGGCTCAATGGATTATACACACAAAACAAAATTAACTGATACTCTATGCCTGTCTTAGATTTATTTACACCTCCTTTACTACCAACCGCCTCCTTCCCAATCTCTAATTATAATCCACTCTGACTTTGATTGGCAACTCTATGTTTTGTGCAAAAATTTGCTTTTAAAGTGAAAAAATATGAAGTCATTTTCACAAAAGAGAAGTGACCATGATTATATAAAATATCTTAATATTCTTTCATTACTAGTGTTGCAAGTGAAAGCTAATTATGAGTTCTTTCCTTTAATATATTTTAAGAATATATGGACCCACATCTTAAGACACTGTTTAATTTAAATCTTATTTTTTTTCAGGGTTTGATAGATTGCCTTCAGAGTGTAATCTGAATATCAGTAAAATCCTACCGGGGATGAACAATCCATGTCTAAGACGGAATTCAATATCAAATCTTGTTCAATCTTATCCTATCTCAAAACATAGAAAAGAGTGTAATCTCAATAGAATTAAATTTATTTATTAAACAAGCCTGATCTTGGGCTTTAATGCTTGAAAATGTGCAGGTCTTGTACATGTAATATCCCATTTTCTCTCGCATTTGGCCATGGCACGATCCAGATTATGGATGTGTAACATTATGCTCTTTCCCGGTGATTGGATGTTACTAATGGTCAGCTATCACTCTTTGTTTCAAATCTTATATCCTACTTCAAAGAGTTGGTCTGTCTAACTTTTAAAATTGACCAAGAGTATAACCTTACTTTAAGTATTGATAGGATCCAGTGGTTCATGTGCGATTCTTGTCTTGACATTGACCAAGCCCCCTTTAATGCCTAATCTACAGAAAATTAAAACCCTTTTTTCAATCTCATCCTACCTTCAAATGCCAAAGAGGGTGTAACGCAGCCTTAGTAGGATTGAGGGGATTTTAAAACAAGACTGATCTCGTTACAAGGGATTGTAAAACAAGACTGATCTTGGGCTTTAATGCTTTAACGATAGCATGCCTGGTTAAAAAATAAACAAATTGTGTATGTGTATATCGCATTGTCTCTGGCATTTGTCTACATCACAATCCAGATTATGGATATGTAATGCTCTGCTCTTTCCCGTTGATTAGATGAAACTAATGGTCAGCTATCACTCTTTGTTTAAAATCTTATCCTGCTTCAAAGAGATGGTCTGCCTAACTTTCATAATTGAAAAGAGTATAACCTTACTTTAAGTATTGATAACATCCAGTGATTCTCATCTTGACGTTGACCAAGCCCCCTTTAATACCGTATCATTAAAAACTCAAATCCCTTGTTTCCAATCCCATCATGCCTTTAAATGCCAAAGAGGGTGTAACGTATCCTAAGTAGGATTAGAGGGATTTTAAAACAAGACTGATCTCGTTACGAGGGATTGTAAAACAAGACTGATCTTGGGCTTTAACGCTTTAACGTTTGCATGCCTGCGTGGTAAAAAAACCACCCACTTGTATATGTGATATCGTATTCTCTCTTGCACTCTCATCCATCCATGGCACGATCCAGAGTAACGTTATATGCTTTTCCCCAGTGATTGGATTTGCCTAATGGCTAGCCATCAGTGCCGTTTTTGTCCTTGTATAAATATATATATTTCTCCAGACTTTCTGACCATTAGCCTGATGAGTTTCCCCGATGCCTGTGTATACATGTACATGCATACTGAACGATGAGCTCTGTGATCCCCAATAGTTGTGTTTATAGTATAATACACGCATAAACCCAATAATAACAGTTTAATTTTGATGAAACGGGCACTCTCCGTAGATAGCATCCCATGTATTTCGGCTACCAGTCCTAAATGGGTTTTAAAAATGTTGAGAGCATGTTGTTACAGATCAGTGGCTTAGCGACAGAGGGGGGAGGGGGGGGGGGGGGGCGCATGAATTAATGCTATACCAGGGCTCCACACTCACCTTTTTAGTCAGTGGCCCGGTCGGGCCAGTGAAATAGTTTCTTCCCCTATTCTGGTGGCCCGAAAGAAAATTTACTGGCCCCAAAATTGTATTTCACGAGTAAGCTTTTTACTATTCAAAATATCACTCTTCCCTGATCAAACCTGTGATTACGGATGAAGCACGACATAAAAGAAAACAAGATTTTTAAATTTTGTCAATGTGGGGTTGAAAATCTGCTTGCCCGATCGGGCCACCAAAATGACTTTTATAAATTTCGCTGGCCCCAAGTGCAATTTCACTGGCCCCAAGTGCAATTTCACTGGCCCCGGGCCAGCGGGCCAGTGCAAGTGTCGAGCCTTGGCTATACACTAGCCAATATAAGGAGATAGGAATATATTTTTCAAATATGTTAAGTTCATTGCATGTATGTGTAAAGTAGCAAACATAAATATGATTAACAGAATTGTTAAGTGCTACATTCACTAGATTCACTTGTTTTTTTAACTAGCAGATCCAAAACATTGGATGTACAGTTTTCTGAGTGTTTTGGCTTTCAACTTTCTATCACAACAACTAGCAACTAGTTTATACGTGGTTCATAACACAAATTGTTTATCCACCGAGTTCTATGCTGTTGAGATTTATTTCTTTTCCGATGCATTTGCTTACATATCTCACGGCGGCGGTTTGCATGCAGAACTTTTTTTTTTTTTTTTTTTTCTAGAGTATTTTCTTTTTCTAGTTATATTGTCTGTGATATGAAGAACGGCCGCTTTGTTGATTGATTAGGCTCCTCGCCACAATTTGAGCCCGTCCTTGGAGGAATAGCGGAGAAAACATAATGTGACACCCCATTTGCAAGAGTGTAGCCCGGGGGCCCATCCTTGGATTTCCTAGTCTAGCGGAGCTCGGAAAGCGTGTTAACCCGATCGGGACTAGTCACATGAATGCTTTGGCTGGGTGAATTAAAAGTGTAAGAATCCTAGTACACCATGGCTAATCCTTAGCTTTGTTAGGCTTGCGGAGTTGTGAGACCGTTAACCCGATCGGGACGAGTCACATGAATGCTTTGGCTGGGTGTATTAAAAGTGTAAGAATCCTAGTACACCATGGCTAATCCTTAGCTTTGTTAGGCTAGCTGAGTTAGGAGACCGTTAACCCGATCAGGACTAGTCACATGAATGCTTTGGCTGGGTGTATTAAAAGTGTAAGAATCCTAGTACACCATGGCTAATTCTTGGGACTTCCTAGTCTAGCGGAGCTGGGAAAGCTCGTTAACCCGATCGGGACTAGTCACATGAATGCTTTGGCTGGGTGTATTCAAAGTGTAAGAATCCTAGTACACCATGGCTAATCCTTGGCTTTGTTAGGCTAGCTGAGTTAGGAGACTGTTAACCCGATCAGGACTAGTCACATGAATGCTTTGGCTGGGTGTATTAAAAGTGTAAGAATCCTAGTATACCATGGCTAATCCTTGGGATTTCCTAGTCTAGCGGAGCTGGGAGACCGTTAACTCGATCAGGGCTAGTCGCATGAATGCTTTGGCTGGGTGAATTAAAAGTGTAAGAATCCTAGTACACCATGGCTAATCCTTAGCTTTGTTAGGCTAGCTGAGTTAGGAGACCGTTAACCCGATCAGGACTAGTCACACAAATGCTTGGGATGTGTGTTAAAAAATTGAGGGAATCGTAGTTTACTCTATAACTTTGGCTATCATAAATTGTAATCATTGAGTTTCCTAGGCTAGCTATGTTTGGAGAGCGTTAACCCGATCGGGCCTAGTCGCACAAATACTTTAGCTGGGTGAATGGAAACTGTAGGTATCATAGTTCAGTATGGATACCATAATTGGCTTTCCTAGTCTAGCTGAGTTGGGAAGAGTGTTAACCTGATCAGGACTAGTCGCACAAATGCAAAAATTGCAGGAATCATAGTTAACACTTAGTTTGGCTACCATAGGTATTTGTAATTTTTTTAAACAACACAAAGATATAAAACAAAATTAAATATCACTATAAGCAGTACATAATGTTTTAAAACATTTTTTCCAAGTGAAAACCTGCGCTTAAAAACATGTTTTAATAATGTACTTGAAGACGTCATGTTGTTAATATGCCAATCTTGACCATAACCAGAGTATTTTGAAGTATTTTCAGGACCTGAATGGGTTAAGCGATATCTTGTGCCTTATTGTTACTTACCTAGATATGGTACTGAAATGCTGTAGGCGCATCCTGTTACCATTATGGTTTCCATTTAATGTCTGGTTCTGTTACATTCTAGGTGTTGTCATCTTCAGTGTTGACCCATTAGCGTGAAAGATGCATTGAATTATTATTCGTTGGAAAACTCTCCTTAATCAATCAATTATGAAAATGACCTTAATAACGTGGCTATTTTTTTCTGCCAAAGGGGGATAACGAGAATTACATGTCTCTGCTTTTCCCAGAAGTATTGCATTATTATAGATGCTCCCATTATCAGATACACGTGTGCACAACCAAGGTATTGAATGTCAGATTGTTTTTCTTCTTAGGATTGTTTTTCTAATTCTCATGAATAGTTGTCTTGCCTACAGGAATCTGGTGTGCTATGTACATCAGAGCCTGTTGAGATTTTTAACAGAATCCGTCAGGGAATGAGTTAACGTTTGCATTGCTTTCTTTTCATGTGAAACAACCTTGTATGAAATATGTGGCTCACATTGGAGATAGTTGTAAGATTTTGTGAAGAGTTCCTGTAGGCAGTGGGTTAAAGGTGGTTTGAATATGCATATAAGATGTGTAGTGCCATCTTGTGATTGCAGAATACATGCTGGCTCGGTGTTATAGTACAGAAGCCATGACCTCATACAAATCTTTTTTTAGAACTTTCAAATTTGAACTTCCATTTTCAGAAAGAGCATAACAAATCATGTCTAAATACCGAAAAGCAATTAAATATGTTAAGTATTGGCTAATGAATTTTACTTCAATGGGCGATCAGTGTTATAGTGCACTGGTTCATAAAGTTACGATAACACTGATTGCCTATTGACAAAAAAAATCATTCGGATGGGCATATCTCAGCCAATACTTAACATATTCATTTGATTTGTGGTATTTGGACATTATTTGTTATGCTCTTTCTGAAAATGAAGTTCAAATTTGAAAATTCTAAAAAAAGATGTTTATGACGTCATAGATGACATCACACTTCACCACGCTATTGTATTGCGCACAAGCTAGCCTATTCAAAAATGGTAAAAGTGATGAAAGATATAATCCCTGATGCAAAGATTTCAACTATAAAGAGATGTTTTTTTCTTGCATCATCTGATCTCTTTTTCACTGTGAATTTTATAATTTCACCAACTTGATGTACGTGCAATGTAGTATCGTCGTGGTTTATGGAATGCGTTACCGAACTTGAAGATGACGGCAAAAGTGGACACTCGTCTCTATTAAAAGCATTGACCATTATTTTTTTTTTCTCTTTTGTTCTTTGTTGAAAGCAGAACATGAGCTTCCTGAAGGCCTTTGATCTGATGGAGGATGACACCGAGACAATCAAGACGTGCAGGTATGTCTATAAAAACCCGTCTTCAATTTTAGATTGTTGGTTGGGAAAGAGAAGTGCGCTGTCAGTCACTTTTTGAACTTCCGAGATAATCACGTTTGAAACTCACTATAGATCTCTTCTTCTTTTTTTTTGTCATCAATTTTCCCTAAATTAGAAACCATTACAAACAAAATAATATCCAGAAATTTGGCATCACAAAGAGGAGGCTCTGACCTACAAGATGTTGCGCTTCTGCACGATTTTAGTCCAACACTGACCTACATGTAGCGCCCTTCTCACCCGAAGTTGTTGTCACAATTTCACTTTTTCAACTTTTTGAGCGCCATTTTTAAACTAGTCACAATGCTCTGAGAGCAAAGACTACAGTCAAACCTGCGAATAGTGACCCCCTAAGGGAAACAAGAATAGTTGTCACTGCACACAGACGACCTCTATACGCAAGTTCCATTACATTGTTTTTCTCTGCAGGGGAAAACTTTTGGTGGCCACTATTGGCAGGTTGGCTGCTATAGACAGATTTGATTGTATATGCCTATTTCTAAATGTATAGTCACAATAGCATTGCATATAATAATACATTTATGGACACAGGCATGCATGATTGACATGTTGATAAGAGTGGTGATTTTGCTCATAGAGTTTATTCACTGATTGGAAATTTAACCCATTATCAAAGGATAGCTACATTTAAAACAATGTGAATTATGATGGAAAAATTATTGCTCGTATCTGAACCAATCATATTTGTGCATTACGGCTCATTTTCAGACGTGGGATTTATCCATTTATCAATTAAAAATGGTTCAAATACAAACTGTTAATATTTATGGGAATTTGATATAATTTTGAATCAAATGCCTATAAATAAAATGTCATAATTCATTCTCGTACTGGTTTTAGGAATGTTGGTAATTAATGTAGACAAAGTCTATGGACATTTCAGAATCTTGAAGGGAATCTTGAAGGGAAGTCTTTTACATATATTATGTATACTTAGAATGCCACTTTCTTCAAAACCTAACAGGTGCAGAAGTGCAGGGTTTTGCTATATCCAGTCACAATAATGTAATATTTGATTGCCCATTTGTGCCAGTGGAATTTAGGATCAATAAAATAGGGTTGCCCGAAGCTTATTTTTAGTGGCCCTGGGCCAGCGGGCCTGTTCTAATTTTGTGACTTATGCTTGATGGAACTCCAGTGTCTGTAGGCCTCTGGGTGCCGTGCACACATCAAGCCTGCCAATACTATTTTCATATCTAGGTCAGATTCATACATGTGGACGTTGCAAAGATGAAAAGAAAATTAAATGAGATTGTGCTGGTCTGTTTTCATCACCCTATTTTCAGTATCGCGAAGAAGAGTTTAACTCATTTAATACTTTTTTAAAATCTTGGGGTACATGTACAATGTATTTGACATGTATCATCCATACTTCATGGCCCGAGCATTTTCAGGACATGGCATGAACGGGTTCAACATTATGAATAGTATATGGCCTGTGTCAGTTGTCATAGTAACCCATACTCAATAATGTGTCCATAGATGTCGTGGTTCTTTGATTTGACACCAATCATCATGTAAATTTCCAATTCATGCACCAATTATGTACTGTCACATTAAAACTAGACAGTGTACAGTAACTTGAGAATGCTTCAGTAAAAACCAGATTATGAGTTTGAGAAGTTTTTTTTTTTAAAGCCCATTCAGGATTCCAAAATACTTGGGCTGGGATGGAGGGAGAATGCATGGTATACCAAAATCAAATGGTCTACAATGGGTTTACTTGAAAATGTACATCTTGAGGGCATACGTCAGTGTTTGGTAGCTTTCTTTTTGCTATCCCTCACCCCCCCCCCCCCCCCCCACCCCCCTCTCCTCTTGAAAATAGATCTAAAAAGTGTTCTGGGTGTGAAAGGGAATACGTCAGTGTTTGGTAGATTTCTTTCCCTCTCCCTCGCCCTACCTCCCCCCCCCCCTCCCAAACTACAGTCTGTCTAACTCTGTCTCTTCTATATATCTTGCCCCAAGCAAACGTATTACCCTGTGTATACAGTCGGTGTTGGGGGAAAAAAGATCTCAATAAATTGTTCATCAGCAGAATCCAAGACCACCTCAAGCCGCATATTAAATTGTCTGTTTGGAAAGCACGCTGAAGATGCTCGCAGAGTAATCAATGTGTTTTTTTTTCTTTCTCAGATAGAGGGGAGAGTAGGAGGCAAGAAATTGTACATGTATGCCATGGTGTCTCGTTTGCCGAGAGATATCTTTTTATGTTTATTAGTACTCTGTTGTTGTAGATTTTGGCCTATTTTGGGTGCATTTACTTGCTTCTCTTGCTTGGCCCATATTTAGTTTGTTGAGATTTGCTTCATAGTACTAATCTGTATCAAGTGATAGCAATTAGCCTCATGTATCAAAATACTGATTAAATCGAGAGAAGATAAATGTATCCTCAGTGCCTTGAAGAGACTCTATTCACGTTTTAAAAAAATACTTGTGTATGTACATGTATGATAGAATGGAAGGATTTCATGATATTCAAAAACTCTCACATATCTTGTATGTGAATCACAAAAAAATACAATATAAATAGTTTCAGCCAAAACAAAAGGGATTTAATAATACACATTAAACTTGAAGATTGACAAACATGGGTAATCCCCATAAACTCTATTTGTAATAAAAGTTGGTATTTAAAAAACAATGATATATACCTAAATGAAAAAAAAAAACTGAATAATTTTGTAAAACTATTCATGCCTATTATGGGCTCGTTTGTTAGCAAGTGGTGTGTTGGATGCAACAAAATGATCATTTATTCAATCTGCAGTACTAAGACATCCCACTGGCTTCGTGGGGAGCTCATCATTGCATTTATATCCCGTAATATTCCCATTTCCTCTTTCCTTATTGCATGTTCGTTTCTATAATACCATAATCCTCTATCTCTCTCTCTTCCTTTTTTTTTTTGACTCAGCAATGATCTACTGAAGAGGTCCATCAATTCGGAAATCGCTCGCCACGTTGCTGAAAAGGGCCAGGTAAGCCGTAATCAGAAATTCATTTCGTTTGTATCCCTCAGCACCTTCCACTCTGCGCAAGGCTGTGTGTGCGTGATTTCTCATCTCTCCCTGCGGCTGCGAAAAATGTTTGAGTTAAAGATGATAGTTAGCGCTTCAAATAAAATAGTCTTCCAATTTAAAAGAAAATATAAATGGTTCTTCTGGGTAGCTTATAGTATAAAAAAATAATTAAAAAATAAGTTAAACAAATTAGCAGAATATTATGTTAATGCCACCTACGAAGGTATAACCATGCTGGAATAGGCAGTTTTGCATGGATTACATGCATTTCTTTGTTTATGTGAAGATTACACAGATCAACAATTATTGATTTTTCCTTCAAATTGATGTTGTAGGTGTTATTTATAAATCCACATGTACATGTACATGTATCCAATTTTGAGCATTTGGTTGAAGTTTAATGGGATCCTTTAGGTTTAGTCAAAATCTATCAACCATAATCCAATTTAATTGTTATTACATAGGGCAATATTACTGCTGTAACAATTATAATGGAAAGTAGCCTATAGATGCATGTTTATAAAATATACATATTTGGTCTTCATTATTTGTAACTTACAATTTTAAAGGAAATGATGATTTTATGATAAACTGGTAAATGTGAAAGATTAAACTAAAGGGGACCATCTATAAAGCATATATTCAGATAAATAATTAATTAATTGAATACATGTATGCATTCATACTAGGTTTGTATCCATGTTACTCTGAACTTAGCTGTTTAGTGTGTACTAGTTCATTTGATCTGTCTTTCTTTCCTGAGGCGCACCTATCCAATTTCTCAGTCTTGTAACTCATTCGCATATCATGTATGAAGGGCAAGTACGAGTGTGCGAGAAAGAAAAACAAAATCAAAGCAAACAAAATACCTTTAATTCATACTTTAGATATTCCAAGAAAAATAATCTAGGGACAATTTTACGGCTCTTGAGTGTGATCATCTGATAATTCTGGAAAGGGCAGGCTTTATCAATTATTTATCTAGTTTGTATCCATTAACACACTTCCGTTTGTTTGCTTTTGATTTGTTTGATCTCGTAACGGATAAGTGGGCTGAGCTGTATTATGTATGAGAAAAATGGAATTGAAAAGCTCTCCCCCTAATGAACCTGTTTTTATTCCCTGTTGCAGAAAGAGATGCAATCAATTGTAAAGTAACAATATAAGTCAGAACATGTGACTCAATGCGCAGATCTGATTCATTGAAATGTGCACATTTTCCGACTTACAATTAATTGTAACAATCGATTGTATCTCTTTCTGCAATGGGGCCCAGGACTGACTTGATTTTACTATAAAATGTATTCTCCATAGACCCTGGCCAAAGTATTTTCAGGACCCTTCCTGAATGAGTTAAAAATGTATTCCTTAACACCTTCCCATCAACATTCTGAATTCACCATAGACTTTTATATAGCCTACTAGGTTTCCATAGACAAGGGTTTAATTGCTTGACCACGGTTACCACAACAGGAAATTGTTTTTATCAGATTATTAATTTTTCTATTCCTTTTTTAGCCATGTTTCGGTAATTGTATCATTTCCATTCCAGGAAGCAAAAATAAAAGGTTCAGTTGCACTAATAAACTTCCCTCTGCTTCATTGCGCTATTAATAATATCCGTTTCTACGTAATCAATTTCTCTGATAATATGAAATAGAAACATATTGTCCATTTGGGTGTGAAGATCTCGTCATGGTGTAGCCACCTGTTCGGTTGGCTACATACATGTGCGTGCACACGTACGTGTACCTACTCCCAGCCCATTTCATGCTCCGGTCTAAAAATAATCCCAGGCTTCCTTCTCTCCCCTGACATGATGCTGCTATGATACCGTTACACAGCTGCAACCATGCTCGCAATCATGGAGCAGTAATAACGGGCAGATTAAGCCTCTCTAGATGTCCTTGTCCGACCGACTCGAGCGTAAGATTATCAAAAGCCATTTACATGTATTAAAGGGGCACCTTGACTTCACTATTCTAATCGGCTTAAGGACCATTTTTGTCCCCTTTGATCCGAGTTGAAAGATGTTATCAAAAGTCATTTGTTAAAGGAAGCCCTAGCTTAGGGTACTTGCAGGCGTACTTGACCTTTTTCATTCTCATCCAAGAGCCAATAATCAAAAGAAATGTTTCATAATCTGGTAAAAAGGCTTAAATACCATTCGTTACCTTATATTTGTTTAGTCTTCAAGTGGAAGGCAGTCAAATGTAATTTATTATGAAAATCATATAGATCTTGAAAATGGTTTGACAACTACAAACAAATTATTTAGCCTCTGTAAAGAGCTTTAATTTATTCAATAATCGCCAGATAATACAAAAACATTTATCCATTTGGAAGAAATGTATTAAAGTTAGCTTGAAAATTTGTTAAAAACATTGCTTTCGAATTTTGAGTCGTTGATTCAAATTTAAGATAGTTATTAAAGAGTAGATTGACAGAGTTTTTGCAAATTGAATTTTGAGAACAGAAAAACAAAATGTCTGTGTAATATGACTAAATTTATATACACATTTTTTTCATTCATTTACTATGCATATTCGTATCCGGACCCCCCAAAATGTGCTCGCTTCTCTCACAACATAATCTTCCTCTTTTTAAAGAAGATTTTACCTGTCTAATGCCTAAAATAGCCATCACTTTTTGCACATGTCAACAAAGATACTAGATCCCTTTAAAAGAAACCCTATCACAGCAAGAGGGCTGAAACACTATTCATTACTTTTAGTTCATTATTAATATTATTCTACCTCCACCCTCTTCCTCTCTTTCCCTTTATACTGTATTATCCCTTCCCAATTTCTCTTCCCCTCCCTCTTTCTCTCTACCCGATTCTCTAAGTTCATAAAGTGCAGATAGGCATAATGTATAAATAATATAAAAGGTCTGAGCCGCCCTATAGAATCTTTCCCTTTATTTTCCCTTCCCAATCTCTCTTCCCCTCTCTCTTTCTCTCTACCCGATTCTCTAAGTTCATAAAGTGCAGATAGGCATAACGTATAGATAATATAAAAGGTCTGAGCCGCCCTATAGAATAGTCAGAGAGCCATAATGATATCAATTCATTGGGCTCGAGTGGAAGGAATCAATAGATTAGATTACCCTCATCTAATTGTAATTGGAAGATGATAGTTGTCTCTCGATCTCCCTGGCAGTGTAATTGAATTTGACAGCAAATTTGAATACATTTATCTTGTCAGTCAACTTCGGGAGATGCGAGCTATAATTTTCCTATCTATCATCTTCATTACTCTTTGAGCATTTATTAAATTGATGATTGTTAAATGTGGAATTTTGTGTTTGTGTGAGAGTAACTTAATTAGATTTTGTTTATAAATGTATTTATCTAAAGTGAATTATATTGAAAGTGTGGACAAGATTAAGTAATTTTTACATATAGTTTATAGTGGGGAAAATTATTTCATAGAAATAACAACACAAGAAAACTGCACGAAATATGTCAAATGTATGTATTTGTTTAATAGTCTTTGTTAACAAGATGCCAATCAAAAAGCATACACAGTACACCTTTCTATGTATGTTTTCTTGATTTTAACTGAAAAGCAATACTGTAATAATAATTTATTTGACATGATTTAAGTATAAGATGGGGGCTAGTGGATGTGGTGTGGCAAGATTGGTAGAGCGCGCGCTTTCCAATCGTGAGATCCCGAGTTTGAACCCTGCCCACCGCGTTTGTCCTTCAGCAAGACAATTTATCCACTATTGCTGTTCTCTACCCAGGTGTATAAATGGCGACCGGTCGGTAGGTGAAAGCCTTTATGTGAACGATCTTCTTGAGCCCATGAGTGCTTGGAAGGAATGCTTTCCAGGGAGTGGAGATGGTGCACATAGTGTGTGCTGGTTTGCATTGTATCCTATGACTGGGGTAATAATAGTGTAAAGCGTTATGAAACATTTATGAGTTTAGCGCTATATAAGAAACTATATTATTATTATTATTATTATTATTATTAGTGATGCTTAACAAAATAAGCAAAGACAAAGGGGGTTCAAGGCAAGTTAAAATTGTTCCAATTATGCACTAATAATGTAATTGTGCAATCACCATATGGTTTTTACAGGGACTCACCGGGTTCCTGTACGGAATGGGCTACAATATTAGTACCTCCAAAAGGACAAAACTGAATAAACTTCTTATGCCCTAATTTGTGTGAACCTGAAAATTTGAGATGCAATATAAATGTATTCCATCAATTTGTTTGGGATCTCTCTACCGCATCATCTTCTATCAATTTGTATTAATTTTTGTTGTGTGTCTACAGACAATCAATATCAACGACTTCAGCCAGCAGAAGCAGTTCAAGATTGTGTGTGATGTAGAACCAGACTTCAAGATCCGCTCCGTCCTGTGCCAGCCCATCTACAACAGCGAACAAAAGATCATCGGCGTGGCCCAGATGATGAACAAGGCCGGAAAGTTCTTCACCGATCAGGATGAGAACCTTTTTGAGGTGAGGGAGACAAATATTGTTATTCTATTCTTTACTGGAATATAAAAGTCTTAATTATGATTTTATAATGAACGGTCAAACACCTCGTAATACCTGTCTATAGCAGCTAGAACCTGGCTTTAGTGGCCATGGAAAGTAATCCTCTGCAGAGAAAAAGGGTGTTATTGAACCTGTCTATAATATAGGTCACCTGTCTACAGTTGCCATTCTTTTTGTTTCCCTTAGGTGGTCAGTATACATAGGTTTGACTGTGTGTGTATTAAGGTGGGTTTTCTTTTTTTCAGGAGGGGGGGTAGGGAGAAAGTAATGTTCTTTCTTTCTTGCTGAAAATGTAAGAGAGAGAGAGAGAGAGTGATAGCAGGAGAGATACAAATTAGTGGTTAGAATTTTGAAGAAATTATGAGTGATTTGGGTGAAAACTGGAGGAAAGTCAAACTTGCATGCACAAAAAATGCACTGAACTCTCATTTTGAAGGTCACCAGTGATTTACTTGTAAGTATTTTTCTTTGGTTACTCTTTTGTATCTCATTTTCCCTGACAGAAAATTAAAAATGAGATCACTCTGGAATTGCCTTTTATTTTGTATAACAGGATAGTTGTCCTTTTGAGATGGGGAGAGGGAAAGATAGAGGTAGAAAGAAAAAGATTCAGGAATTTTATATAACAACTGTGCACCCAGACTTACCTTGAGTTTTGATACTTCATCATGCTGCGCAGTGGCATGGTAGGAGAGCACGTCCAGTGCAACTTGTTGCTTGGCCACCAGTCAAAAAAAAAAGATGTAAATTAGAGAACAGGAAGGGTAATCAGTGAGAATGTGTACATGAGATTGAGATTTGTTAATTAGGTCACCTAATTAGGTCAAAATCATCAGGAATTTGTAAATGAATAGCATCCTGGCCACCTACCATTTCAACAACTTCCACTGTACAAACCTAGATTACATGTCGTTCCTTTTCTCTGCAAACAAATTTACATAATACTGAAAATCAATGCACAACCCTTATATGTTTATTTTTCTCCATCTAGTATGTTAGCTTTAAAAATCTTGTGATATATATGAATCTTGAGCAGAATCCTCATTACAGGAAAAAATTAAAAATGTAGAACATTTAATACATACACACTCTAGAATATGCTACGTTAATATCTTAAGTAGATACATGAATTTAAGATTGTTAAGATAAGATAAAGTCAGATGTTATTAAAGGTGTAATTAAAGTCATCGTGTACTACATTTTTAATTTTTTTTTTGCCAAAGAGCACAAATTAATATGCCATTAAACTAATGAACTCATGATTGCTTTTGGCAATTTTCCTCTTTATGTCATAACTGTGATAAATTGTTAGGAAATATATATATATATTATCTTTGATATCCCATTAAGGACTGGTCCCGAATAGAGAATGTGTGCTATAATAATAACAAAATCAAATTATTTTCAATATTTATGTTGAAGTATTGGCTACATTGTTTTTCATCACATGTGCGCACTACATACCTGTGTACAGTACATGCAGAGGCTGTGCCACCTTTAATAAGAAGCTGCCCGATCACATTGGTATTCATGAACTAGGTTGATTTATGAGACATGGAAATACACGTTGGCTTGGGAGACAATAACTTCTCACAAATTGGACTTCCGAAGACAGGGACCCACAATGCAACTGTTCACCTTGGATAGCACATATTCTTTAGGTGACTGACCCATATTCATTATGGGAAACTCAGCATTAATATAATTCACATACATTTCAAAAGTAGGGTGTGTCTGTCGATTTCATTCCTGTATTTTCTCCCCCAATTTGTTTCTTTTGAAGTTATGCATACATGTATACAGACAAAACAACAAATTAAAGGGATAATACAGTTCTGGTCAAACTGAATTTTAGTAACCAAAACTTGCACCATATCATTACAAACTAGAGGTTATCACTTCACCATGCTGTCTTTGCAAAACTTACAAACGGCTAAGTAAAAAGCATGTTATCTTTCAAAAAGCAGCCGTTAAAACACAAGAGGGCACTCTCTATTAAAAACATATTGGTTTCAACCATTTTTAATTTTTTTAATGTGATGTTTTGTTAAAATAATAATTCAATAGAGAGATCACCAACAACTATTTAAAAACATGATTCAGATAATATCATTAATAAATGAGACATTAAAAATCCTTGAGGTAAGAAACACTAGCATGTACTTGTACTAATATAATGAAAGTGAAATTACAGGTGTTATGTGTTAATGTTGGTATTGGAACATCCTTATTTGTGATAAATGAAATCCAGTCTCTGAACTGTTTGTATTAAATATGAATTAAAATGATTTAAAAGGTATCATGAAAGTTCAAATTCTGATTTATTTATTTTTAATTTAAAAAATTACATTTCTCTGCTCAGGTTGTATGCATGCATTGCACTAGATACATATCTGTAGACATACATATGTGAATATATCCCACTTTAATGAAATTCAATCTTTCTGAAATGTTGGTGAAAAATGATGTGCCTTAACCCACCCAAGGCCACATTGTATTTTGCTATGCTATAACATGCACAGTATTCTCCATAGAAAACCAACCTCAGTATTTTCGGGGCCATTAAATGGGTTATCAAAATCCCACTGAAGAAACTGATGTGAATGCAAGTGAAATTACAGACCTGTGAGACTCGTGCATTGTACACATATCCAAGCCAAGGGACTGTCCATATCTGTAGAAGTGATATCTCCCACAATTTATGAAATGCAATCTTCATGAACTGTTGGAGAGATGTGCAAAACATACTTAACATGATTTGAATATATGGTATGTCGGGTAGTGCGGGAAGGAGGGGGGGGGGGGATGATTTGCAAAATCACATTTCGAAATGTCAACGGGCATACTGTCCCATCAAATGTAGCGTGCAGATGGTATATAAAGTGATGCGGTGTGGGGATGAAAGATATGTTGCAATATTACATTTCTTCCAATAAAATCTGATGATATAAATGTACATGGCTTTCTGTATACATACATGTGGATGGGGTATTGGGTGGCATCACTGAATATTGAAAATGCCAAAATCTTGAAATTCAATCATAACTTCGCATTTTAATTTCACATGTTTAGACGTCGATATGTATTCGATTCACAGTCACTCTTTAATACACAAACCTGGTTTAGTAGAAAGGCACAGTGCATTACTACAAATGTCACAGTGTGTTTCTCAAAAAAAAAATTCCTTTACTACCTAATAAGCAAAAGTCTGAAATTATGAGGATATGGCTGGCATGATGCATGTTATTGTTGTGCATGTATATGTGTTTTTTCCATTGCTAAAACCAGATTATTAATTTTCAAGATGCTGTCAATGCACATGTATCTGCAAGTTGAGAAATTATCTGATGATTATTTGTTTAAGTAAGCGCCGCTATTGTCACAAAGTTTTCATGTGAGAGCAATTAATTTTTCTTTCTTTTTTTCCAATTGGATAGAAGGAAAATGATCTTTAAAAAACATTTTTTAAATCTTCTTCATTACTGTTTTGGGAAAAAGATAACACTTGATAAAACATAATGGTTGATGAGTTAAGTTTGAAAAAATACTAACACAACATGATTCGATAAGTGCCGCTATTGTCCGAAAGTTTTCATGTGAGAGCAATTAATTTTTCTTTCTTTTTTCTGATCGGATAGAAGTAAAATGATGTTTAAAAACATGTTTTTTTTAAATATTCTTCATTACTGTTTTGAGGAAAAGATAACACTTGATAAAACATAATGGTTGATGAGTTAAGTTTGGAAAAATACTAACACAACATGATTCGATAAGTGACGCTATTGTCCGAAAGTTTTCATGTGAGAGCAATTCATTTTTCTTTCTTTTTTCTGATCGGATAGAAATAACATGATCTTTAAAAACATTTTTAAAAAATCTTCTTCATTACTGTTTTGGGGAAAAGATAACACTTGATAAAACATAATGGTTGATGAGTTAAGTTTGAAAAAATACTAACACAACATGATTAGATATGAAAAAGGAAGATATGTATGCTCTTCGAAAACTATTGGCATTTATGTTAAAAAGAAAAAATTATCTCCAACCTTTTTCAAAATTAATTCAGTTAATCAATATTTGAAAATTGTTTTGAATGGAATCAATATCTTTTAAGAGAATCCAGTACAAGTTGCTTCCACAAAAGTATTATAGGGATAAAACAGAAGGATTAAAGACATGATCTGACATTCAAAGCTCATCATGCTCTACACTAGGGGCTACTGTCCATATTCATCAGTATTATTCCTGCAAACTCCCTTCCTTTCAAGACTTTCAAGTCAACTAGTAGATCCATCTGGCATCTGTCAACTTGGCACAACAAGTCTCTCTGTCCAGCTGCATCTTCAACAAGTTACAAAATCCCGTTTCTCGCCGAGGGGCCCCCTCGGCAAATGCTCAAATGTCAATAGCCTGTTTTTCGCTGTGGGTGGTAGCGCCGTAGCGCTATACAGAAGAGAACATTTCCCCCCAGTAATCTTTGGAGATTTGTCCTGGGCACTGTCGCAATCTTTGAGATGACGGGTCATCAACGGACAATTTGCATTCGTCCTGTGGGGCTTTCATATGAACTTGTACTTGTGTGTGATGTACGTTACAATAACAGTCAAGACAGTCCGTCCATTTTTGTAAATTTCTCTTCTTTTTCTTTTTTTTAAAAATCTAAGATTAACCTAAAATCAGTGAGGTAGTACTTACTGTTTCATTTTATGTTTTCATCATTGTATACTGTATTGTCATCTATTACTCTTTGTAGTGCATGTTGGTAGCTTGATGTAAAATAGATGCAAAACCTTCTGCAGACATGATTTTCCTACGAACAACAGAGTGCTCAGAAGATTATTACTTTAAACCCATTATTACTTTAAACCCTACGGCAATGGCTGACCTGAAAAAAGGAATACCTCAGATAATTAATCTGCCATGATATACAATACGCATGAAGCTGTGCGCAGGCGTTTCAGACAAGTAATTTGATTTTCCTAAGATTCTTGCATTCATTTCTGCTTTGAATGAAAACAAGACAGATTATTATCCCCTTGTCTTCATGATAATTAATATCCCATAGTGTTAATGCTAAACCAGGTTACTGTAGCGAATGGGTTAAATGCACAAAAGGCACCAGATCCCATGCGAATACAGAAAGACTTAGAAACTAAGATATAGTCTATAAATATATCAATGAAGACTTTACTTTTACCCTGATTTTTAATAGATTACAGTATTTTTTGTGTGTTTAAACCCGTTCCCTTCAAGATTCTGAAATCTCCATAGACTTTGTACACAACCCACTCAGTTCCCGTAGTCAAGGGGTTAAGGGACAGGCTTTCTTTATATTAAAGGAATTCCCACTTTCTGCATATCTCAAGCGGTCTCTTACAGTATATATATTGCTATTGTAATTTTTTATAATTCTTATTTTATTATGTTAAGTATACCTTCGTTATGATCATTATATATACTATGATATGTTAAACTTAAATAAAAAATGATATTATATGACCTATAAAGATACTGGTGTGCGATTGGTCAAAATGCTGTCACGTGACCAGCGCTACAAGGATGAGAAGCGTTATATTGACCGGTAAATTACGTCACCGGTCAATATAACGGCGTTATATTGACCGGTGACGTAATTTACGTCACAATGGGTGTGTGAAGATGAACAATGTGCGCGTATTAGCATCCTGGCACGCGCAGCGTTGTTAAGCTTTCTACGGAGATTGCGCGATCCGAAAGTAAATTTGAATGGAAGCTCGAACAAAGAAGCATTTTGCGCAGCATTTCGATAATAACACGTCTGTTCTACTGGAAGAATTTCGATTTAATCTAATGATTTCCCTTGTCCATAATTTCATTTCAACACCAAATTCATATTTATCTTGATTTGTATCTATAAAGGTCATAATAATATAACAGATATTGACTTTTTCCTTCGGGAACCATCTAACATTTCATTTCCCTTGGGGGAGTTATATTTTTGTCTCGGAATACTATATTTTTCCTCAGCGCTACGCGCTTCGGAAAAATATAATGTCCCTCGACACAAATATAACTTCCCTCGAGGATCTCAAATGTTATATTGCCCCTCAAGACAGTCAATATCTGTATAATATATACATGTATATGTATCTAACGAAAGAATTAACAATACATTTGAAAATAGCTAGCAATTTTTTGCAAATCACTAGTTGATCTAATATCATTGTTTTTAGCTCATCCGGCCTGAAGGGCCCGATGAGCTTATGCCATTGCGTGGCATCCTTCCGTCCTTCCGTCCGTCCACAGTTTTCAAAATGCTTCTTCTTCGTTATTTTTCAACCGATTTTGATTCTGATTGTTTCATAAGATAGGGCTAGGAGGGGGATTTAAAACTTCTACACAGAATCGTGAAATTCATTATCTATGGTAATTTATGCAAATTTATTCGAAATCACAAAAAATGCTTCTTCTCCTTCATTTCTCGACCGATTTTGATTTGGTTTGCTTTATCTGGTAGAGCTAACTTTGGTACACTAAACTTCTACACAGAATTTTGAAATTTTTCTCCATTCATTAATTATGGTAATTTTTAATTTTTTAATTTTTTTAATTTTAATTTTTTTATTTTTTTATTTTTTATTTTTTATTTTTTTGTTTTTTTTTGTTTTGTTTTTGTTTTTTTTGTTTTTGTTTTTGTTTTGTTTTGTTTTGTTTGTTTTTTGTTTTGTTTTTTCCCATGTCCATTCCGGGGCGTCAAATTTATATTTTTTGACCAGTTGAAAAGTGTACCACATGAAATTTGCGATATTTGATGTTGCGAGATGGCGGATGAGCGCTACGTCATTGACGTTCTGGTTATTATTATCATCATATTATTCTCATTTATGCAGGCCTTTGCCATTTTCTGCGGGCTGGGCATGCACAACACCCAGATGTATGAGAACGCCATGCGACTGATGGCCAAGCAACAAGTTGCACTGGACGTGCTCTCCTACCATGCAACTGCGCAGCATGATGAAGTATCAAAACTCAAGGTAAGTCTGGGTGCACAGTTGTTATATTTATATTCCTGGATATTTGTTTGAATTATAAAACAACACCCGAGGTTATGAGAATGCCATATATGCGACTGATGACCGAGCAAAAAGTAGCGTTAGACATTCTATCCTACCATGTATTGTTCGATTTGTAAAAGTAAAACAACACCCCAATTTATAAGAATACCATGCAACTAATGGGCCTAGCAACAAGAAGCCACAAGACTCAGTGACTTAAGATTACTTTTGAGGTTATGATATTTCACCTTGGGTATTATTTTACTAGTGAATATCATTATTATGTTTCTGCCATGTGCAACTTGAGTAGATATATCTTTTCTCCATTTTGTGCGACATTTGCCACTCTCTCACTCCTTTTCTCCCCTTTCCCATCACGATGCCCTTCTTTATCACTCTCACTCTCTTTGGCTTTAATAGTCATTCTATCTTGCGTCGTATATCTTGTCCTGCCCGCGCCGTGGCAATTATCAAGTTTTGTTTGTCAAAAATATCACCTCATTCTGCATTCTGGCGGCTAGCTTCTAGGTGGTAGGCGAGGGAGAAGCCTTGCTCTACATTTGTATTCCCGGCCGCTACCCCGTGGATTAGCCCGATATATATATATATGAAGGTCTGAGTTTGTAAAGCTGCCAGGATTCTTCTGCCCCCCTTGTCATGCATATTCATGAAGCTCCACTGGGAATGTGCAGCTTTTCACATGTCAAGTGACTCGACACAACCCCTGTGATGCGGACGTTTCTTCTGGCAATTTTGCGCATGTTTGACCAGGCCAGAGGGTGGTTGGCTCCTGATATTGTTTCAAGCTCTTCATTTTCTTCTTCTTTTGTTTAGTTCCCCCCCCCCCCCCCCCCTTTGGCATTTGGCATTTTTTTTGGCATTTGCTTTCTTATATTGTTCCTTCAGATTTGTCCAAGGTTTATTCTTTTAAACTCAAGGAAAATATTTTGTTATATTTTATTCTATGAAAAAGTTTTGTAATGAAAAGGAGGCATTTAAGAAGTTGAGATTTTCTTTAGGGTTAGACATATGCATTGCTATTATAAAAACAACAAATCTTGGTTGACTTGTTTAGCCAACATATGATGACACACGCAGTACCCCGGGGTACCGTTGTACCCCGGTATCCCGCGTTGTGTAGCGCCATCTTGCGTCCAACCGTACCGCAGCTAATGCGTTGTGCATGCAGTGCAGCGCGCGATTGTATGCACGCTATACCCACAGTACAGCCCTAAAAATTAAATAAATAATTAAACAAAATGGCGGATTTTCGTCTGGTACCCCAGCGTACCGTTTATGTCATATTGAAAGACTGAAAGAGAAGTCAGATTTTTAATGATGAAAAATAATTCTGTGTAATATTGAATTCATCACTTTCATTCAAGTAGTTTGAAAAGAGAGGGAAAACAGTTTTTTACATATTTGACCCAAATTATATTCTCAAAGATACACTGAGTGTATCTTATTTTCCTTGTAAATGTGAAATTTATTTATTTATGATTGGAAAATGTGCCATAGTTAAGAACATTATTTGGCTTAATTTAATTTTATATCGTTCTTCATGAATGATGATGAGTTTCTGTAAAAAAATAGAAAACAGTACTTTCAATTTGGAAATAATCTACATGTTTATCAGTCTGGTGATAAAACAAAAAACAGCTGTAAATGCAGCAGTATGCAAATGCAGTAGTTTATCAAGCAACATATCTTGTTGATCTAGTGAATTTAATGTAGCACAAATGTACATGAGGAGAAAAGAGAAAGCATAAAGCCAGAAGATGCCACATAAAATGTCCACAGGTTTGATGAAGATGCTCGCTGGTAGAACATGCTTGTTATGAACTACTACGTGCCAATAATTAACATGCTCGTAATATTACGTAACATTGTGACCTCGTAGACCAAATTGATTGGACAATTTTCTCAAATGAAAAAGATCACAATGTTTGCATGCTGTGTATGAAGATTGAATCTTTTTTTTTTTTTTCATTTATTGAAAAGTTATTTTACAAATGTTTAAAGTACATTAATGTATGTTAGAAGACTAATTCTTTTTGGACAAAAATAGACTGAGGAACTATTAAAGCTATGTATGTTTTATTTTACATATTTATACATAATTTCAAAATTTGCAGTAATTGCAACTTGCAAAATTTGTAGATAAACTGGTCATAAGTTAAATTAAAGGTACACTTGAGTATTGGTACTTCCTTAAATGCCCCATGACACTAAATTGGTTGGTTTTAATTCCATTTGAACGTTCATTGAATAAAACATGTGAAATGAAAATCATTCCCTTTCGAATGCTCTCAAAGTTGTATTTGATTTCAAAATATTTTATTTATATATCTTCTAGCCAAACGATATCTTGACTTTAAAAAAAAAATACATAAAATGCTTTTTAAAACACTTCTTTCAAGAAAATTAAAAAGAGGTTTTTAAATAGTTGTTGATGATATCTCTATTTAATCATTATTTTAACAAAACATCACATGCACTCATGATAAGACTCTGCTTTTGCCTTCCATGTGCATCTTTTATTAACTTGCCTTATTCCTTTTTCTTATATTGGTACAGTAAAAAATGTCTTAGTGGCCACCTGTCTGTAGCAGCCAACCTGCCTATAGATAGTGGCCACCAGAAGTGATCCCTTGTAGAGAAAACCAATTATTATTATTATTCATGGTATTTATTTTGAACACGTATGGCAGCAAACAAGCTGAATTGCACGTGCTAAATATTACATTAAAACAAACAATGTAATTCATATAAACGCGAACAAACAATGTAATTTATATGAACGCAAACAATAATTGTGTAATTTTTACATTGCATGTATATATATACATCATTGTGAAAAGTACATAATAAATGTTATGTATTTCTGTCTAAGAAAAAGTTCACCTGTCCACAGTGGTTACTTCTCCTGGTCACTCTACACAGGTTCGACTGTATCTGGCTTGCATTGTATCCTATGACTGGGGTAATAATAGTGTAAAACGCTTAGAGATGATATTGTATCATATTAGGCGCTGTATAATTCAAACCTATTATCATTATATCCCTTGCTTTCATAAATTTGTGTTTCTAATATAATAATAATATCCACTATTTATATAGCGCCTATCACGATTGATAATCATCTCTAAGCCCTTTACAATTTGTATTATTACCCCGGTCATAGGATACAATGCAAACCAGCACACATTGTGTGCACCATCTCCACTCCCTGGGGAGTATTCCTTCCAAGCGCTCAGTGGGCTCAAGAAGATCGTTCACATAAAGGCTTTCACCTCCTACCGGTCCCCATTTGTACACCTGGGTAGAGAGCAGCAATAGTGGATAAATTGTCTTGCTGAAGGACAAACGCCGTGGGCAGGGTTCGAACTCGGGATCTCATGATCGGAAAGCGCGCGCTCTACCAATCTTGCCACACCACATCCTAGTCTCTAACATTTAATGATTTGTTGCAGTACATGGGAGTCGTGAACTAATGTAATATTAATTTATTTTGTTTTTGTTTGTTTTATTTACCAGGCATCCAAAGTGCCTGCTGCACGCCAACTGAAGCTGTACGAGTTCAGCTTCAGCGACTTTGACCTGACCGAGGATCAGACCTTACAGGGCACGCTCAGAATGTTCATCGATTGCAACCTCATTGACAAGTTCCACATCCCCTACGAGGTAAACTAATTATTGAATGAATGAATAAATGAATGAATGAATGAATGAATGAATGAATGAATGAATGAATGAATGAATGAATGAATGAATGAATGAATGAATGAATGAATGAATGAATGAATGAATGAATGAATGAATGAATGAATGAATGAATGAATGAATGAATGATTGATTGATTGATTGATTGATTGATTGATTGATTGATTGATTGATTGATTGATTGATTGATTGATTGATTGATTGATTGATTGGATTGATTGATTAATGGTTTGAAACAACTCATGTGGTTGAATACATTCATTGATTATGGTTTGTGAAACAATGCTGTTTGAAATTCCAGCCATTTTTAAGGCAATGCGGTTAAAATGCATTTTGTTTTTCTTGTTCGATTTTGTTTATGTGTCCAAGAGTTATCCGGAAACTGGCTGAAATTTAATACTTAATTTTTCTTAAGTTTATTAATTTACACCTACATGTAAAAATCTAGCTTGAAGTGGTAACATTGCCTGTTTGGTTTCATTTTATTCCCAATTCAATTACCTTATACAGTGAGCTACATTGTAATTATTACAAATATATATTTAACAAAGTCACACAACAAAAAAGTTTAAGTTTACCGCTGGTAGCTTTCGATGCACATCCGTGCATCTTCTTCAGCCTACTGGCTGCTGTTGTTTTGATTGGTGTTGGATCAGTCACGTGACGCTGCCGCCGGGAAGCATCACGTGACTGACGTATCAGGGATCCATATACAGGAGGCAGGAAATAGCTTCCTTTGTCCCGGTTGAGATTAGGACTGAGAGCTAATTAATTATGCAAAAAAGGCATAAACGTAATCGAGAAAATGCTGTACTATGCCCACAATGTATATTGTATGCATGGTACGTTGAGAAAGAGAGGGCCGCTGAGTCACTTTTTGTACTACGAAGATAATCATGTTAACAGTCTGGGAACCCTGTTAGTAACCAAATATAGCTCTCTATAACTCTTGATAAATTGTTCAAAAATTATTTTAAAAACACATAGAAGAATCCCTGATGTACAAGATAATATGCAAAACTCAATTTAGCAAAAAACTGACTTTGTGCCTTTATCGCTCTCACCCTACAATAACATATCCTGATTGGGGTTGGTCTAGACGCGGCCTGAGAAAAAAGAATGTAGTACAGTGTACTTAGAAACTGCTCCATATATTTGAAGAATAAACAAATTTGGATGTTTAATTTAATATATCTGCCTACTGGGCTTTTGGCTCTAAAGAATAATTGCCTCTTTTATTTGATGTAAATTAATGCAATTTGTTACCCTAATTAAAAATTATATTTTAATTTGAGTAATTTGACATTTCAATTGGTAATCGGGAAGTGTTTATTTTTTTTCTTTCTGCTGGCAATATCCTGTACATATATATTCAGAGTCCAATACTGTTTCAGGCAATGCGGTTGTGTTTATAACCAGATACAGTAGCTGTCTATCTAGTACATATTGATTTCATTTAATTTCATTTCGTCTAGACGTTTCACTGATTGATTTTTTTGTTTCACCGCTCAACGAACAGTACGAGGTTACAGGATTTCATGATACATCAGATCATGTCGTCTGGTGAGAGTGAGAAGGGCATTATAACGTGAAATAATCCTGGCTAAATTGAGTTCTGCATTGCATCTTGTAGGTCACATCTTTCTCTGAGTGATGACAAATTTTCAGATTTTCTCGCATTTTGGGAATATTTTTTTAATTTTAAATAAAGTGAGCTAAATTTGGTCTCAACAGGGCTGTCACAAACATGATTATCTCCAGAGTGCAAAAGGGGAATCAACGCCCTTCTCATTCTCAGCTCACAATAAAAAAAAATTTATTGCCCTTTTCCACAAGCTCTTTTAGTAGTGAGAAATGGATCTTGGCAAACCATTACAACAACAGTGATTTAGTTTATAAATGGCATATATTGCATTTTAGGCTGTTGAAGAGAAACAAATCTTCACATATTGGTAGGATCTTGACTGGGAAATTGAACCATAATAACTACTTGAGCTAGTCGCCGATGTACAAGAGATGTGTTATACGACATGTTGAATTCATCTCTGGAATTCTATTGCTTGCAATAGAAGGGGATGAACCATCAGCTAGGGAAAATTTAGGCAAAATTATTTGAAAAATATGAAACTGTGCGATATTCTTATACCGCGATAAATAGACAAAATTATTTATCATATATATAAAAAAGAAAGTATATAAAAAAAAGAAAATTATGTCCATTTTAACTTCATGGACAAAGAGGAATATCTTTCATTCATCCAGTCAATTTTGATGTCATTAACAAGCAGAATTAAAAGAAAATTAGTTTTACTTCTTCAAGAATTATTTAGAAAGTAGGTACATACATGTATATGGGTGTTTTCACTACCTGCATTTCATATACAAGTGAGAAATAATGCTATCTACAAAATTGACAAATGAGTGATACATTCCGTATCAAATGACAGTTTGTGCAGAACAACTGACTACATTGCAAAATGCCTCAAATGTGTTCTGCATGAAAGCATATTTCTAAAGCACATGTAAAAGTGTGCCAGTACATATGTTTGTGTGGATTCTGCATATGGCCATTCCATTAGCTTCAATTTAAACACATTCCCTGGCGATGTTGACATATGTTGCACAGCAAATATGAGACAGTCACTGGTGGATTATGAATTTCATGTGCATCGAAATGCTAATAACTTTCTTTCATGGCAGTGATGCGCAAACAGGTGCCCCATGTCTGAACTATGTGTAATATCTGGGGGGGGGGGGGGGGGGATTACTTGTATTTGAACAAAATTATTGAATTTGCCTATTCTAAATTATTAACATTTACAACAACAAAATGGGGAGTAACTCTTTGCAGATATATAGAGGTACATAATGTATATATGTAAGATAAACATTTAGCATACATATTTTAAACATTGTATATATCTGTAACTACATGTAATATCGAGGGCAAACAAATTACTATCTATTTAAAAAATAATTGAATTCCAACATTGTAATTTCTCTGCAAGGAATCAATTTATGTGACCACTAAGACGGGAATGACTGTATGCATTTTTTTTTTTTTATCCTGTATTCAAAAGCAATTTTATTTTTTTGCAATGATTTTGACAGGTATTGTGCAGATGGACATTGAGTGTGCGCAAGAACTACCGACCGGTCATCTACCACAACTGGCGTCACGCCTTCAACGTGGCCCAGACCATGTTTGCCATGATCATGGTGAGTAGCAAATCATTTGACCCATTCCCCACTAGATTGTTTAACCCCAATAGACTTAAAGGGATCAAGTTACTTTGTTGACAAGTGCAAACAGGTATGAGTGATTAATAACATGTGTATTGGTGTGATCTGATATGTCCACAAAGTAATGTGTGAAAATTTCATGTTAATTTGATATTTTTGGCCGAAAAATGAGCAAAACAAATTTGCTTAATTATGAAAAACCAAAACACCTGTCTTGTGCTTTTATTGTTAATATGAATATGACAAGGTATGAGAGAACCACTAGAGTTCCAAGTAAGTTTTGAGGATTTGGACAATGTTACTATTAAAATCCCTTAAATTCAGGGCACACCAGGTTCCTGTAATGGGCTAACTAGGCCCTGGGAGGTATACAGATTTTACTCCATTTTAAAGGGGTCTACTAGTAGTAACTTTCACATTGACTTTCATGTCCGCTGAATGATGTGTGAAAATTCCATGGTAAATGAATATCAGATGGCAGAGTAATGAGCAAAACGGTTAAGTTCTATTTGTAAAAACTCTTTGCCAACAATTTGTACGCAGTTGAAATGATTTTGATATGAAATAGAGAGAACATTTGAAGAAAAAAAACCTACCAGACTAGAAAGAACCACTCAGAAATGCAAGTGAGTTTGGTCAGTTCAGACACTGTTACTACTGTGGATCCCTTAAGTAGTATATGAAAAACATGTTTCAGAAGTTTGAATATTTAAAATACAAAATCATGCCATTGAAATTGTAACTTTATCGTGTTCACATTAACCCCTTGCCTATGGGAGCCTGGTGGACTATGTACAAAGTGTGTGTGAATGTCTGATTCTCTTTGGAACAGGATAAAGTCACAGTGAAATAGAATATGCCTCATACTGTTACATTGGTATACTTTGATGATTAAATTGATACTCCTCTGCAATAATATTAATGAGCACTTTTATTTCTGTTGACAGTGTTTTGGGCCTAAAGTACATACTGATATCAATATCAGCAGTGCAAATATATCAATAACTGTAAATTATCTTCTGACATTTGAGTAGAAAAATCCTGCTTTGATACCAGCCAAGTATTTCAATGGTGTAATAAATAGAATTTGGATATCGAAAGGAGGCAAGCTAATTGAATACTTTGAATTTAATATTAGTCAAAAGGCTAATTTTAACTGGTAATATAATAATAATTGGTAATATGAATACAACAAGGTATGAGAGAACCACTAGAGTTCTAGGTAAGTTTTGTGGATTTGGACAATATTATTAAGTAGATCTTCCCTATAAGGCGTCTGTAAAATGACACATAAATTTGGCTAGTCACTCTTAATTTGCGGGCTGTCAAGTCATGCGACCTTTTTTTTGTCTTTCTCTCTCTTTTTATTGGAAGGAAGGAAAGGTTGTGAATATCTACCTATATCTACCTTGTAGCATGCTAGGCATAAATACTAGGTTAATCGCAATCTAGCCGAGGACCCAGGGGTGGTATTTGCCAAGCGAGTGCCACAGTTCAGATGATTGCGCTTCATTATGCCATCAGTCATTGCGCTGCCCTTTCATGACATGGAATGATGTACAATGTATCTCTAAGCTCCCCGCTATGCACAGAGGGGGGAAGCTAGCATGTGTTAACACATTCGTATTTGTTTTATCATTGGCCCAGTCCCCTGGGGAGTGTATGCTCAAAACATAACCCTGTTGCAGGGGAGAAAGCGCTATTTTATTTTGGGAGGATTCATTTTGTATGATTGTTTGCATAACTGTAGATAGCACTCTGAAATTTGTTTTCCATTGAATTCTATGATGGATTGCTGAGGCTCTTTGCAGAGTGTCAATTAAGATCGAAATCTCCCCAAGCCCCATCCCCCTGTGTTTAATTGTCACATTCACATTGAAGACAATTTAATTTTGATAGATGCTGCCACCCCCCCCCCCCCCCCCCCTTTCCCCCACTCTTTCCCTAGATGCATTCTCCATCGACCCTAGTACAAGTTAACACATTTTTCTATGCTTAACCAGTGATGTGTCTATTAACACCTTGAGTCAGGAGGGGCATTGACACCCTCCCCCTCATATCGATTTGCATGTATATTTATGTTTGGCACACCTTCCCCCTTCTGAGCAGGGACCAAATAAAAATATATTTTTCGGGGGCTACTTTTCAAATTGCCCGCATAAAAATAACACTCCAAAATTTGATTTACATGATCAAACTCTAGGCACATTTTTGGGGGCTCTTTTTGGCATTTCGGAGGCAAATTCGCCCCAAGACCCTGTGTATTTCTTTCACTGCTTCTGAGCCCTACTACCCTGGCCCTTACTACTACTCTGGCCCTTATGTGGCCACTGCTCCTATTTCTGGAGAATACGTATTTAAGTGTTCATCATGAAAATATTCCCCTCGGAACCCCCTTCTCATGTTGTCCTTTAGGATCATGAATACTGTTATTGCAAACTTGAGGGGCTGGTTTTCGGTAAGAGGGATACAAGATTTTTTTAAAAGGTTTCCCTTTTTGCCTTTGCATTTGGTCGCAACCTGTAAAACATGCAGAACATCGTCCTCCGGAATTGCCTCATTTGTCCTGCGGGGGAGACAGTATACTTTAATCACCGTGGCTGATTTATTCAGTGCACGTTCATTTGTAAAATGGAATATCGAGCATGCATTTGCGATGGTTACAGTAGGGGGCTGTTAAAAAAAAGCAAACATATTTTTGCTGCAACTATGACAGTTGGATAACCTGAGAAATGTGACCGCATGATGAATGCTTTTTTGCCTGCCATTGTATGCAAATTTGATGCGTTTGAAGTATCAAGTTGTAAATTTAACTGTCGTTATATGCAGTGGGCTGTTGAAAAGTAAGCTAAAGTTTTTAGGTCACATCGTTCAAACGACAAATGAAATTTATTGTCGATGCTGCAGGGTTCTTTCTTTCTACATGTAGAACAAATTAAGCATAATTACTCTCCACTTTATGTAACAAAAGGTTTCCCTCCCACACTCACACTTTAATGTCTTCTTTTTGTACCCATTTACCTCATATAGGGCACTGACTCGCACTAGACAATCAATATGAAACGGACATAAATTATCATTATTCTTTTTATTTTTGTTTAAAAGGCTTTAAAGGGATCTAGTAACATTGTCAAAATCCACACAATTTACTTGGAACTCGATTTTTCACATACCTCATTGTATTTGTATTACAAATATAAGCATGGACAAGGTTTCTGTTTTCCAAATTTCTCTTTCGTTATAAAGATATGAATAATTGAAGTGTTCAGAATGGAAATTCTGTAGTGGAGAATTTTAAATGTGTACAAAGTCAGTGCAATGAGTTAGTGGATATCACTTTGCATTTTCACTCATTACTCAGTCATATGACGCCAATTTTTCGTGGAATTTTCACACATCACTATTTTATCAACCATTTGTCAGTTTTTGCACGTTAACAAAGTCACAAGATCCCGTTAATATAGAACACAAGATACAATACTTATATTAAGCCATTATATACACAATGAACTCCAAAGTGCAAACTCTATGTTAAAATTTTCTGTGATGAAGTATATTCATTGCATTTTTTATTTTATATTATCTCTTTTGGTTCAGTGAGTGATTGGTATTTTTGTTTACAAGAAAAATATGCACATGTTGTCTGGTACTACCATGGTCAAAACAAAATGTTTAAGAGTATTTTAGTGGCTGTGTTTATAGTTAGTAAACATCAGGTAAGGTTTTCATTATAAAGATTGTGATGCATGGTTATACTACACTGCGGATCACCATTTTGAACTAGTCCAGTTTGTGCGCACTGCATAACATAGAGACAGTGTGTATTACGCACCGTGTGTGGAAGGCGTTCGCCAGATGGCACCGCGGATCTGATTTACTATTAATCCAAACCACCTCTAAGTCACAACGCTTGTCTAGTAATATAGAGAAGAAATCAAACATGCGCATACGGGGTTAAATGATGTCATCAATGGATGGTCAGATCTTAATTCTGTAAACACCTGTCATTTTTGTAGGATTATTCTCTCTTTAACCCATTGCCTTGGAGTATCTGAAATCCCCATAGACTTTGTACACAACACACCCGGTTCCTGTAAGCAACAGATTAACCTATTCCTTACTAGATTTGACAATCCCCATAGAGTTAACGCAGGACTCACCAGGTACCTGTAGGCAAAGTATTAGTTTGATGTGCACTCAATATAAACAATTGTTATATTTGTATCCAGATTCTAATTTTGCTGAGTATTATTCCTTTTTTGAAAAGAGTGTATTATTGTTTTTTGAAAAGAATGTATTATTGTTTTTTCGTCAGTTTTTGCACATGTTAACAAAGTCACAAGATCTGTTAATGTAGAACGCAAGATACAATACTTGTTAAAGCCATTATATACACATTATTTATTTTTTTTAAAGAATGTATTATTGTTTTTTCGTCAGTTTTAAATGTGAAATAATGCTCTTGTTTCTGTTGTGTTTTCAGACCGGAAAGCTGAAGAAGCTGATGACAGACTTGGAGGTGTTTGCCCTCATTGTTGCGTGTCTATGCCATGATCTGGACCACAGAGGCACCAACAACACCTTCCAGGTCAAGTAAGTACCTAAAACTTAGCCAAAATTTGATTAAAGTTTGCAAAACTCAAAATACTTGTTTCATATCTTATGAAGATGACTGATACGACGTTATTTTTAAGTGAGAAATTGTTTTAAACAAGGAAAAAATAAATATTCAGATTTGGGAGCTACTTTTCAAGCTAGCCTGCATAAAAATAAAAATAGCTCTCTAAATCTAGTTTTGCATTGAATTGTATGCAAATTTACTGAGACTTTTTATGGCATCTGGCACGGCATCTGGCACCTTTAAATCCCTCTTTGCCATTCATTATTATCATTCTCACAGATGGGATTTCATTGTAAATATTTTCATGTTTTGCCAATTATTGCCATTTATGATATAATTGTAAATATTTTCATGTTTTGCCAATTATTGCCATTTATGATATAATTGTAAATATTTTCATGTTTTGCCAATTATTGCCATTTATGATATAATTGTAAATATTTTCATGTTTTGCCAATTATTGCCATTTATGATATCATTAATATTTTCATGTTTTGCCAATTATTGCCATTTATGATGTCATTGTAAATATTTTCATGTTTTGCCAATTATTGCCATTTATGATGTTTTACAGTATTTGATGTTTGTATTTCTTCCATGCCCCCATGAGGGGCCATATAAGAAATAACATTCATTGTCATTGTAAGCTAAATCACCCTTACTCATTGCACTAACTTTGTACACAGAAATCTGAACACTTCAGTCATAAATATCTTAATAATGAAAGAAAAATGTAGACACCTAAACCTGTTCCATGCCTTTAAATCCAAGTACAATGAGGTATGTGAGAATTGCTAGAGTTGCTAGAATTGCTAAGTAAGTTGTATGGATTTTGACAATCTTAACTAGATCCCTTTAACACAAAAGTACATGAAATGCTTGCACCTGCACTTAGCATGTCTTAGGTTACCTGAGGTTACTAGCTATCATGCATACATTCTGATCCATTAGATTGCACTCCAATATCAATTTCATTTGAGAAAGCCATCGACTTCAAGCAATCAAGTGATGATGACGGTCCCCTGCGCTTCATCACTCAGTCATATTTAATATAATAGCATTCTTAGGGGGATGTAAGAAATGTGTTATTTGTTTAGTACCGGATGATTATAAAAACTAACTTTTTAATTGTATTTTGTAAAATATATCCTTGGAAGTATAATGTTCCATTTGTTTGTGTTGTACTCTGCATTTTGTTGAAATTTGCTAGAATATGATACATGAATGGAAATATAATACCAAACATCTGTGCATTTAGCAGCTGCATAGCAAATGTAGGGTATGATACATGTAATTAATTTTGCCCAGAAAGAACTGTATCCTCTGAAAAGAAAATTAAATCAAATGTTATGTAGCATTTGAAAGTTGGAATTGAATTTGTTATTTTTAAAATATGATTCATAATATTTCTGTAGATCCAGGATTATGATTTAGCCAAAGTTATGATGGAATTCATTGATTTATTACATCCCATGGGCTCTGTGTACTGTAGGGTTATTGAACTCATGTTGTGTCATGCAATTTTATGTGACATTAAAAACCGATCTAAGCTCAGCAGGTAAAAAAAAAAAAGTTCATATGATTATATTATCATCATGTAAAGAACATGAGGTAACTAGATTGTTCATATAATGTGCATACTCTGACAATTTCTCTATGTACAATATGACATTTCATTTTGCTTCTGCAAAGGTATTGCATTTGTTCTTATCTGTTTTGGTGATCATTCATTAATCATTCTTGTTTTTATTTAATGCAAATATTATATCAGCTGCCCATTTTCCCCTTGTATTGCTCTTCCATGTCACAATTGCTGATGAAATGAAATCCTCCCAGAAAAAAATATATAATTTGCACCTATATAGTCAAACCTGCTCTAACAACCACTTGTTTATAAAGACCGCATATCTTGACTCCCAAGGAAGCAACTTGCATATAGAAGACCTATCTATACAGAGACCACCTTTTCTGTCGACCAGATTTAACATTAGTATATTAATTGTTAATCCATAGTCTGCAGCTATGGAATAAAGTCATAAATGAACAGGATAGGGATGTGTGGAATGCCGATAGTAGTAGTAGTAATAATAACAATAATGATAATGATGATGATGATGATGATGATGATCAATGATCAATGATAATAATATTAATGATGATAATAAAATAATAATAGTTTAATTTATATAGCGCCTTATATGATACAATATCATCTGTATATAGTAAACTCTGCCTATAGATACAGAATGGGTTAAGTAAACTGTGGTGTGCCAAGTGTTAATTATACAAATTGATATGTTTCCTCATGTAATTCCAGGACCGCATCTCCACTCTCCCTGCTGTACGGGACGTCCACCATGGAGCACCATCATTTTGACCACTGCATCATGATCCTCAACAGCGAGGTGAGTTTATATTTATCCTGTTCCTTACTACATTTTGTTATCCTCATAGAGTAAATACAGAATCCACCAGGTTCCTGTAGGCAATAGGTTAATGTATGTTTAACCAGGGCTTTAAAGCTAGCACTGTCCTGCTAACCAAGGGCCTTTGAAATTGAATTTGGGGCTATCCAAATACTCCCCTTCCCCCAAAAAACAAATGTATATTAATTAAATGCTAAAGTTTGTTTGCAGTTATAAGTGACATTCCAATATGTGTGTGTGTCTGTGCATGTGCATGAATGTGAGTGCATGATTGTGTGTGTGTATGTGCATATTTCAGGGCGCGGGAGGGGGGGGGCGCACCCAGTTACGGATTTGGGTCACTGAAATGTGATGAGTCTCAATTGTAATTAAAAAATAAGTCCTTTGTATCACTTTCCTACCCAGAGAGTTTAGAAATGAAAGGCAAAATATTTACATTTGCACTATGAGAAATATGTTTGTAAGATATCATGTGAAAAAGATTCATAATTTACTAAATTATTTCTGTCCAGATCTTGAGACATACACACACACACACACACACACACCCACACACACACATATACATGTGTATGCTTACAACTATGCATCCATACATGGCGCACACATACATAAACACTACACACATACATAATACATGCAACCATCCCTACAAAAATGCACACACACACACACACACATATACATATAAACAAGCCAATCTATGTTCTCTGTCGTAATTTGGTTAAAGAGTAATCACTAGGTTTGGTTTGTCCTGGTCTTGATTGACCAAGTTGGGAGCACTGGAGAAAGATTCCTTAGCCGGCCAAGCATTTTCTAAATTGGGCAAACACTTCGCATATGTTTCAATCTAGTGAGCCCGAGGCAAGCAGGTATACCGATGCATGTAATCAGTGTTTACCAGGAAAATGTCCCCCGTCTTCATGTTGTCCCGTGGATGTTAACTGTTATTGCAAACTCAAGAGGCAGGTATTTTGGGAAGAGGGATAAAAGGAAAGAGGCCTTTTCTGCCTCGCCAGTGGATCAATATTGCCCTGCTCTCCCTACGTATTGATTCTGAATATTGGCAGCGTCTTTGGGAAAAAGGTGGCTGTTGTTTTAGCTGTGCTGCACGCTGATGTGC